>CM028341.1:32802641-32964747 GCA_016647705.1 Eucommia ulmoides | reverse complement strand
ATTTTCGATCTCTAGTTCCTAGACTTGATTTTCATCATGTTATCGGTACTAATTGAGTTTATTGCAATAAAAAGAATTGAAGCGGGAATGGTAATTAGAAATAAAGTAAGATTCGTAGCATAGGGCTATAATAAAAAGATGGCATAGATTATGATGAAATTTATGCTTCTGTTGCACGATTAGAAGCCATTAGATGTTATTGGCTTTTGCACTGTTCTTACAATGTTAATTATTTCAAATGGATGGCAAAAATGTGTTTTAAATGGATTTCTAATGGAAGAAATTATGTGGAACAACCACCTAGTTTTGAAAATAAAAGATTATTAATCATGTTTTTAAACTATGTAAAGTTTTGTATGGTCTCAAGCAAGTTAATCGAGCCTGGTATGTAGAGACTAGCAAGTATTTATTAAGAATAACTTTCGACGTGGTATAGTGATATCACACTTTGTCAAACAAAATGACTTTGATATCATTTCAATTGCAAATTTATGTGGATGGAATCTTTTTGGTTCTACTAATGGAGATCTTGCCAAGAATTTACCAAGATAACAAATGTAGAATTTTAAATGAGTATGATGGGAGTGTTAACATTCTTTCTTTGGCTACAAATCAAACAAACCACAAAGAAATCTTTATCCATCAAGCAAATAATTGTTTATTCATTTGGAAAAGAAGATCTTTGCCAAGATAACAAATGTAGAATTTTAAATGAGTATGATGGGAGAGTTTAACATTCTTTTTTTAAGCTACAAATCAAGCAAATCAAAGAAGAGAACTTTATTAATCAAGCCAAATACACTAAAGAGTTAATTGAAAAATATGGTTTTGACAGTGCAAAAGAGTATAAAATTCCTATGGAAACCACAACAAAATTCGATAAGGGTGATACAGTTAAAATTGTGAATGAAAATATGTATCAAGGTATAATCAGTAGCTTATTATATCTTACTGCAAGTAGACGAGATATCATGTTTAGTGTTTGTTTGTGTGCAATATTCCAATCATGCCCAAAAGAGTCTCATTTAACTACCATCAAGCAATGTTTTGGATATTAAAAGGGACTTGTGATCTAGGATTATGGTATCCTAGGGGGAGTAATTTCACATTAATTAGTTACTCTGACACTAATTTTTCCGGTTGCAAAGTTGAGTATAAAGCACAAGTGGATCATGTCATTTTTTAGGTCATGCACTAGTTTCTTGATCTAGCAGGAAACATAATTCTATAGCCTTATCCACAACTGAGGTGTGTGCAACAAGTAATTGTTGTGCACAAATTCTCTATATTAAGCAACAATTGCATGATTTCGATATTTGTATGGAAAAGTTCCCATCTATTGTAATAATAAAAGTGTTATATGTCTTAAAAAAAATCCTATGCAACTCTCACGAATTAAGCATTTTGAAATACGTCATCATTTTATTCGTGATCACATTTAGAGAGGTGATAATTCTATAGAATATGTTGATACCTCTTATCGGCTAGTTGATATCTTTAGTAACCGCTAGCTAAAAATCAATTTTGGAAATCATTCGGGGTTGGAATGTCTAGGCATAATGATGTTTGTTTAAAATAGATGTTTCAATCTTGCCTTACCACTTTTGAGATGATAAAAGAGGCGAAGTTATGATGTTTTTCATGCATGGGTTCATAAAAAGTTTCTATGAAGGGGGAGATTTTTTTTTTTTTTTTGCAATATTATGCGTCTGGAATATATTTGAAATCTCCCATTGCATATTCTTGAAAATGTTTTTCTCATTATGATCTTAAATGCGTATAAAATCAATTCTCATATTAAGGGGGAGAGTGATTACTTATTTTTATAAGAAAACATCAAAGTTAATTATCATCTTAAAAAATGGAAAGATTGGTGATCTTAGATGTTTTAATGGACAAATTAATGTTGATATTTTGTGGAACTAATGGTTTTATTGAGTGATTTCATAATTAAGTTCCAACTGAGTAAATGAGAAAATGTATGGGATTTCGAGATGACATTTGATGGAAGTTCGCAATGAAGACATTGAAGATATTTTTAGCAGAAAACATTTTTCACATTTCTAGGTAAAAAGAACTTTATCATTTTTATGTTTTTAATACAACCCGATTATGATCACGCATGATACTTATAAAATAGTTGAATTATGTGAAATATGGTTAAAGGTGATAAATTCATGTGTCAAATATTTTTCCTAAAGTATTGATTAAGAAAATATTTTAAAAATTGGAAAAAAAATGTGTTTTTTGGCCTGAACGGTCTACGGGCAGATTCAGGATAGGTGTTTTGAGGTTTTAGGCTTGACGGTAGACCGACTGGTTGGATGATTGATTCTAAGCCTAAAACTGTCGACTGCTCGATCGATCGACTAGTTGTTAACGGCTGAAAATGAGTTATTGAGGGTACAACCGGTCAACCAATGATATTGTCGGTCGACCTACGGTGTGATTTTGCATGTTTGATCAAAACGTTTTTTGAGATCTCCTACCCTAATCTTATGTCTTTGAACGTTAAAAATCAGATTTTATGGAATTTCACTATATTTCATGAGTATTCTATATATTTTGAAAATATTATTATTTAATCCATATACTATTTGATTCTGTGAGATTTTTCGGGAAAAATACTTTCTATATTTAAGGGGTTTGAGTCAAAATATTTTTTGGAACTAAATTGAGAGTTTTAAAAGAGAACTTTTGGGTTAAACATTTCAAATTTAAAAGGATTTATTATATGGGGGTATATATATGACATTTATGGGCTTATCTTTTAAAATTTAGCTGTTACAGTTAGTATTTGAAATATATATATATATATATATATATATATATATATATATATATATATATATATATATATATATTAACCTGTATTTTCGAAAAACATAAATAAAAAACAAGAGTTTTAAATCTACCATTTTTAAAAAGAAAAATCATTTTTGCTAAACTATAATTTTAAGAAAGATTTTTGAAGAAATTCTTAATCGAGGTGTTCAACATTTTTGTCACTGGTTTTTGTGCTATATATTTATCTCTAATGTTTTCAACGAAACTCTAGTAAGACATCTTCGATTACTTTACGTGCTCAATATTTTTATGACGTGATATATCTTTGTTTGAGCCTGTAGTAATCTGTTTTGAGAAAAATCATTTTCTATCTTTGAATATCGTGAAAAATCTTGTAAAATGATATTTGTTTGATAAATTGATATACCTTATCTTTGTGTTTTAATTGTGTAAAATAAAATTTGTATAGCATAGTTCTATCTCATAGTATATCGGAACATTAATTGAATATATCTTGTATTGAGATAGTAGAAGTTTTTGTGGAAAAAAAAGATTTTTTTTTTTTTTTTGTATTTGGTGAATGTGAGAGGATTATACATATTGAGTTGGTGTCTAATCAGGGTTAGCCCTTTGCCTGTTAAAAATGTAGGTTTGATTCTTAACCAGTAAAAGGATTAGGTTAGTCTTTAACTTGGTAAAAAGATAGATAAATTTGATTCTTAACCTGCAAAAGAATTAGGTTCTTCCTGAGTCTGGTAAAAGAGAAATTGTAAAGCTTTGATTTTGAGTCTAGTAAAAGAATTAGGTTAGTCCTGGATTTGTGAAAATGATTGTAAAGGTTTGGTTCGTACCTGGGAAATATATCAGGGTTAGTGGATTGCAAAATCCCTGCGGAGTTCAGTGGACTCGACGTAGGCAAGGGTACCTTATCGAACCAAGATATATCGGCGTGTTCAATTTCTCTATCTCTATTTGTTTGATTGTTCATTTAGCTAAGTACATTTCTGTTGTAACTCAACGTAAACAACCAGTTAGGGAAATTTGTGATTTGATTGATTGTTTATTTATTTATTTAAATTTTTATGACTACCCAATCATCCCTCCTTTTGGGTAGATCTGTGGTTCAACACCATGTACCTGAGAAACTTCTCAGTTGAAACTCCAAAGATGCACCTGTTTGGATTAAGTGTCATCCATGGGCTCTGAGCTTGGCGAAACAATCTTCAAGGTACTCAAGGTGGTCGGATGCTTGGAGACTCTTGATTAATATTTCGTCGATATAAACCTCAATGGTTTTCTTGATCTCTTCACCAATATTTTATTTACCATCCTCTAATAGGTGGCCCCAGCACAGCGAAGGCTGAAAGGCATGACCTTTTAGCAATATGTCTTCCCCAGTCAGTGATGAAATAGTTCTTGCTCTTATCTATGGAAAATATCAAGATCTAGTTGTTCCCTGTGTAGACGTCGAGGAATATGAGGAGCTTGTAGTCCGCTATAGCATCGATGACTATGTCGATTCTGTCCAATGAAAATAAATTCTTGGGGCACTTATTTTTCAGGTCCTTGAAGTCCACATAGATCCTTGAGGTCCATACAGAGTCTCCACTTGTTCTTGGTTTTTGGTTCAAGCATAACGTTGAAGAACCTGCTCGAGAACTTTACCTCCTCCATCACATCTGACTTTATTTATTTGTCCATCTCCTCTTCTATAATGACTTCTCAATCAGGTGAAACTTTATGCGCTTTTGCCTGACAGGTGGGACGTGCAGTTCATGTGTAGCCGATGCATAGCCACCATGGGGTCTACCCTCGGAAGCTCATCCTGTAACCATTAAAATATGTCATAGTTCCTCTAGAGTAGGTCGGTGAGCACCATCCGCCGGTCATTGACTAACATGCTCCCCTATGCATACTTTGTGCTTCTCTTTGATCGGGTGGATGGACATCGACACCAGGTCTTCATGTGGTCGAGGGTTTGGATCTTCATCAATAGGATCCTTGATGGGGACGAAGATAAGCTCATTTTCTTAGACCATCTACTCTGTCCTTGTCATCCCTCATGAAGCTCACTTTTTGCTTGGTGGGAAACTTCATGTCCTGGTAGTATGGGGAGCTCATTGCCTTCAGGGTGAACACTGTTCAAGCTTAAAAAAAACAAAATATGGATATCAAATTGAAAAACGAAGGGAAGATGATAAGATGTAGATATAATTTTTTTAGCATGCAATCTATTATTAGTGTTCACAAATCATTTTTTTTTTTTTTTTTTTTTTTGTTGACGTTTATTTCCATATTTGATGGTTTATTAAGGAAGTGATAGTTGATATTTTCTACAGAGGGTGATAGAAGTTATAATTCAACTATATATTTATTTTTTATTTTTATTTTTATTTTTTTTTTGGGGGGGGGGGGGGCAATAGTTAAGCCTTCAAGGACATACAAGGACTAAACAGTGAAAAAACTTTACGAACTAAAAACTAATGTTTACTAAAGCATGATTTTTTATAGAGTTATAGAGTCTATTACTTATAAGGACTATTTAATAAAAATACCCAAAATTATTTCTAAAATATTCAATGTGTTAGATCATTTATTTTTTATTCGGTATGGGCCCCATGGCCCAAAGTGCATTGCCAACAAAACAAATATCACCGACACAATAATTTTAGAGAATATTTTAAAATGTACTCAATATGTGCCTTCCACAGCAAACATCATTGACACAATAATCATTCACCATCACCAAAACTATCGTTGCCACAACCACTGCAACCACCACAAAAAAATCATCGTTCTTGGAACCACTATCGCCAACCACTGTTGACATAGCAAACATTCACTGTCCCAACGAAAATTGCAAAAATCAAAAACAATAAAAACAATTGATGTAAAATTGCACATTTAATATATCAATTGTGATTGTTAAAATTACACATTTAATATATCAACTGTGAAAATTACAACAAATTTATGTAGAGTTTAAAAATTCACTATAGGAAATATTCACTATCACTGCCATTGCCACCGAACACAACCGCTTTGCATATAAAGTCACTACCACGACCACGACTCACAACCGTTGTCACTATAAATATTCACTATCACAACAAATATTCACCATTACCATGAATATTCACTACCACAATAACTATCTTTGACCATTACAACGAACATTCCACCATCGCCCACCACCAGATCAACATTCGCCAACATCGCCACCATCACAAGTAGTCAAAACATTAACAACAAATAATCAAAGGTACACAACTGGAAAACACCAAACAATAAGAAATTTTGTTTCAACAGAAATAAAAATAATTGTAAATCTACAAAAAAGAAAATAAAAAATAATAGCAAAATCAACAAAAAAATATTCAAATAAAATACAAATTAAAAAGCAAATGATTTGAAGTTTGCTTTAAAAATAAATCAAAATAAAAGTTTGTTGTTGTTTTATTGAGTTGATATCCTAAATGAAATTTAGATCCAAAAAATCAGATTGGAAAAATTCAAATGCTACATCAAATATTAAAAAGACAATACAAAAAATCTGAAAAAACTAGATCTGGATTTTCAGTAAAAAATTATAGAAATTAACAACAAACATAAATATGTCGAGAAACCCTACGATAGTGATGGAAAATCTGGGAGATAGAGATGGATTTTCCATTATCATCACAAGAAAATATCACACCGCCACTACCATCAATCATGCCACACCACTGTTGGTTCTAGATTTGAAATCATTGGCTAGATATAGAGCTAGGTCTGGGTAGTATTTGTGATGGTGCGATTGTTGCCCTACGGTGGTAATGGAGAAGCATAGATAGAAAGAGAGAGAGAGAGAGAGAGAGAGAGAGAGAGAGAGAAAACAATGGAAGGTTGCATAATAGAAAGTTGTGGTAGTCGCAATATGATGTTTGACAATGGTGGTGTGGTTTGTGGTGGTTGGGTGTGATGTTTGGGGGTGGTGGTGTGATGGTTGCAACGGTGTTGGATATGGTTGGTTGTGGTTGAGACGTGATGCAGAGAGATAGATAGATATAGAAAATGGAATAATTATTTTTATTTTATTTTTTTATGGTTTTGTTTTTAACAATGGTATTTTGTAAAATCAAATATAATTAATGTGGGTTTTCTTAAATTATTTTGTAAAGTGTGTTTTGTTGAACTTTTTTTGTTGGGTTGGGGAGACAATGTTGACCCTAAATATTTTCATGAGCTAATTAATATTGATATTTTAAGGAACTAATACGTTTATTGAGTATTTCAGATTTTAGTTTCAATGTTTCAATTGTTAAAACATTATAAAAATATATGATATAGATCAAAGTGGTATGAAGACATTGAAGATTGTTTTAGCAAAAAGAATTTGAACATGAAGCTTTTTTGTATTTCTAGGTAAAACAACTCAACTCTTCTTAAACTCTTAATGCAACTCGATTAGGATTACATATGATACTTGAAAATAATTTAAAATATTTTTATTATGGTAAAAAGTGATAAATTTAAGTGTCCCAATGATTTTTCAGAAAGCTTGGTCAAGAAAGTATTTGAAAAATGGGAAAATTTGGTCTTTCGGCCTAGATGGTCGATTGCCAAGAAGAATGGTCAACCGAATGATCCAAGTTAGTGGTTTTTGGGGTTTTAGGCTAATCAGCTGACCAGAAGGTCTAACGATTGATTTAGAGCCTAAAACTGTCAACCTCCCGATCAACCGATAAGTGTTCAACGACTAGAAATTTAGACGTTGAGGGTCAACCAGTCGACCGCAGGATGAACCGATCGACCGATATGGTAGTTTTAAGGCATTTGACCAGAACGTTTTTAAAAAATCTTCTACCCATTTTTAAGGATTTGAACGTTGGAATATTATATTTTAATGTCTTTTGACTATATTTCAAAGACATACCATATATGTTTAAAATCTTATGATTTAGTCCATATACTTCTTGATTTATTGATTTACACCGTTCAAACTTCTTTCTAGCCTTAGGACTTTTAAATCAAATTCTTTTGGGGGTTAAATTAAGTGTTTTAAGAATTCTATTTTTGGTCAAATATAGCTTATTTAAATTGATTTGATATATGGGGCCTATATATATGCTATTATATATACTTTTCTAAAGGAAATCCCGGGAGATCTCTCTTCTTATTTTTGCCTGCTCAAATTAATTGTGCTATTTTTGTTTCATATATCTTGAGAATTTGAGCTTATCATCTTTGTGATTGAAAATTATTTTTGATAAAATATATTGAAAATCTTTAAAACTATTTTTCTGTAAATCTGATATCTATAATCTATGTACTTTAATTGTGCTAAAATCATATTTGTTTTCTCACATATCTAACCTATTGGGACATTAATTGAGTTTAAGTTTGAATTGAAGTGGTAGAACCTCATGTGAGAAGAAACTGTTAATTGTTTTGTATTTGTGAATCGCAGCTTAGACCTAAACTTGACTGGTCTAAGTAAGAGTGAATTAGGTGTAAAAGGACTTTGCCTAATCATGGGTAGCCTTCAGCTTGGGAAAAAATAGGGTTTGTCTTTAGTCTGAAAAAAAAATATGGTTTGATTCTGAGCCTGCAAAAGAATTAGTTTAGTCTTCAATTTGGGAAAAAGACTGTAAAAGTTTGATTATGAGTCTAGAAAAAAATTAAGTTAATCCTACACCTGTGAAAAAGATTGTAATGATTTGATTCTTACATGGGAAAGGGATCGGGTCAGTAGATTGCAAATTTCCTGTGGAAGCTCAGGGGAGAGGACATAGGCAAGAGTAGCTTGTTAAACCTCTATAAATCCTTGTGTCAATTTCTCTATCCTTTATCTATTTGATTGTGCATTTAGTTAATTCATGTTTCCGCTATATAATAAGACAAAATCGTAGGGAAATTGATTTGATTTGTTTGTTTATTTGTTAAAGTTATTTGTTTAATTTTTTAACTACTCAATTCTCTCACTCACTTAGACACATCTTTGAGCTAAAAGACACATTTGTATTTTTTTTTCCCAAGTGGGGCTCTTTTAATTTAATCCTTTTAATAATTATCATTTATTAATTTAAAAATAATTTTTCTTGTCTCACATTTTTTTTTTATGTCAGATACATATATTTTTAGAAGTCACATAAATAATTAATCTTTTATTAAAAAAAAAATCAACCACACGCATCACATCAATTTCATTTTTATTTTTTTTCAAATATTTTAATAAAGATTCAATTTTCAAAAAAAAAAAGTCAAAGACCAAAACAGATAAATTTTCAAGATTTTATTGTTTTTGAAATTTGTTTTAAAAATTAAAAAAAAAAATCAAATATTGAAATGAAATTTTAACTTTTTTCTTCATAGAAAACGATAACAAAATGTTGATTTCATACTAACATAAACAGTGTGTTTCAATTTTGTAACATTTTCAATAATTGATGTAACTTATCACAATCAACTTTGAGCAATATCAAAGTTGCTCATAAATAAGAAAATAAGCCCATCATTAAAAAACATAAACACAAGTTATATAATACCCATTTTTAGAAGAATTTTGCAATGAAGTTGTCAATCCTTGAATAATAACTATCATGATAACTTCTTTATGCTTCAAAATTAAGCGTCAAAATCACAAAATATGCCATGATTAATAAGACCAAAGGATGACACAGAAACACAAGCCGTAGGATACATAGTGCTAGAAGAACTTTACTAAAAAAAAATATAAAAATAGTTATTAAGATCTCTTCTACTTCACATTGATTAATGTTCACAACAACGCGTAGAACATGATTAATAAGACCAAAGAAACGCTCCCATGGCAAATTTTCTCTTCTGATTGACATCTCCAGTCACTGACAGTCCGTATTCCGTCAATAAACAATCAAGCTTCCATTCAGGCATGGTCTCGTACTCTGCTCTTGTATATCTTGGGTAGTGCAATGGCATCTGGAACTGCCAACACCTCTCTGTCCCCTGTTGATGCCCGTTTGTTCTGCCTATCGCCATCTTAGATGGTGATGCCACTCGAACCACCGAGTCCATTCCTCCACTCATTTTGTACTCTCCTTAGTATTTTAAGATCTTGATCTCACTACGTGATCATTCCTAGAGAAGGGCATCTCTATTTATAGGGATGTGGACTAAGAGAGATGACATGGAATGGGCAATATCAAGGCAGGTGTGGAATTTATTTCGGACAAACCAATGGGTTTTTATGGGGATTTGGTTTTCTTGTGAAATTTGCATAACAAAGCTTGCTTATGTGTCTTGGAGAAACTTTGCTCACAACCAAAACTAATTCAAGGGATCAAACTAGTGTGTGCACGTGTGAGATAGAGGGAAAAAAAGTATTATTTTCATACAACAAATCTGTTGAAAATTACCTCTAAGGTGAAATTGATTTATTTCGCCCATTGGAAACTATATTCATAAATTTTGTTTTTTAAAAAATAAAATTATTTTCATTTTGAGTTTATTTAGTGTATTTGTTCCCAAGTTTCGGTTTTGAGTTTTTGCACTTTTCACTCCTTAAGTTTTGGAAAAATCTTACTTTATATCTTGTTCTTTTAATTTGTACACTTTAAACCCTAAAATATCCAAATCATATTAGATAAGGCCAAATGGTTAACTCCATCATTTTTTTTTTTGACAGAAATCAACCAAGTGCAAGTAAAAAAATCATCCAAGTAGATGATTTCCGTAAAAAAAAATGATGAGATTCACGATTTAGATTTACTTGACACGATTTGAATACTTTAAAATGTTAATATTGAAAGTATATGAACTAAAATGAGATTAAAAACAAAAACAAAAATAATAGAACATTTTATTTAATGTCTACAAATTTGGTAAAAAATGTAAGATTAAAGCGGAAATATTTTTTTTAACTAAATTTTTTGAGAGTGGAAACAAAAATGAGAATGTAGAAAGACACATACAACCTTGGCTTTTTAATGATTGATACAACCAATGACAAACTGGCCACTTACAATTTGATACGTTAGAGCATTGTGTTCTACTTCCCAACAAAGATTTTTCACAATATTTTACTCTCCAACTTGTAGTAGGGGAAAGAGAAGCATGTTCATATTATTAAATAACAAGAAAAACTAAAACACCCCGCGGTTATCTAGGTGTCTTCTTAACGGGAGGTCTAGCGTTCAAAAGAACTCTCCTAAGAGAAGGCAGTTATTTGTAGTGTATTAGTATATAAAATATACATAATATGTTTAATATATTCATTTTTATTATCTCTTAAATTTATTTTTGTTGTTTATTAAAAAAAAAAAAAAGGAAAGAAAGGAGCTTCATGCTATTAGAAGATCGCTTGAAACTTCTACCATGCTTGTGGAAAAGAATGAGATAATTGTTCTCTCTTTGACTAATAAAGAAGAATTCATCAACTATTAAAGAAAAAATTAGCAGATAACATAATAGGAATGGGAAATTCCCTACCTGCCCAATTGAATCAAAATTCCAATTCTCCACTACTCAAAAACATATAGTCAAACAGATAATAATTATCTCTAATTTCCATCCTAAAAAGTGACGGAATAATCGATTTTGACTTGACTTGACACGATTTAGATACTTGTTCAAATTAAAATATAGGGACTAATGTAGAATTTCTCTAAAATTTCAAAGTACAAAGTGCAAAAACCTCCATATATTTCTATTAGGTATTGTTACAAAAACTATAGGAAACATTATGTAAAGTAGTGATATGCCGTGATTAAAACAACTTACGAATTTATATGTAAGAGTTTGACGTAGGTGAGAGTGTGAATTTAGATGGCGAAGAAAAATGAGTTTTTAGGATAATGACAAAGAAACAGTTGAGGTGAAAATTATAGAAATTTTAAAAAAGGTAATATGTGAGAGAGAATTTTTTCTAACCTAAAATTATATTCAATCCGCACCAATTATCTATCAACTGTTAAAATATCTTTGCATTCAAAATTTATTTACAAATACCGAGTAACTTGGTAATTTTGTCATTAATGATCCGATACAAGTGGGATACAAATGCAATCAATGCAACAATAGGTAGATGCCCCCTCCAAAATGTTTTAGTCCACAAGTTCACTTACATGGATGAATGGTGGTGAATAATTATTTTAATACGCAAGCATTCAATGCTTTTTCATGACAATTCATTGTGGTGGCCCTTTCAATATCTTTAAATTGTAGACGACATCTAGTGGGTTGATTTATGAGATGTTCCATTGCTATTTGGATATTAAAACTATCGAATGAACCCAATTATATTTTTATGAACCGAGACATTCTATTAACAAATTGTGATCTAATTTGCTCCTAATAATGTATCGTTACTTTCAAATCTAGACTTATTGGTGTTTCTGTATATATACTCCCTAAATTTGTGGAGTAGTTACACATCAATTACCAATGAAAACATGTAAAAATTACAAATTTCTCCCCCTCGTCTTCATTGATCCATCATTTGTTTATACATGGATGATCTCTATTACACACTCTTTAAAATGAGATATTAACCATTTTTTTAGCACTAGATTGAAATCCACGCTATATTTAAAATGGTATGCGTAAAAAAATAAAAATAAAATAATGTTATGTCTGTGGGTGGGTGTTACATATCACATGACTAATTATTAAACTGATGTTTATCTCTTCTACAAAGCACCAAATCATATACCCTTATATTTTTGTGTGTGTTGAATTTATCATTCTTTCTCAATGACGGTGCACATGTTCCACTACACACACGATCAAAACCTCCCTATTTTGTGCATGTGTTATATTCTTCAACATGATATGAGTTATAAAGATGAAAAAATATAGTGTTACATTTGTGTGTTGATGTTATATATAACATGATAACTTGTTAAAAATGCGGTATATCTCTTTCGCGAAACACCAAAATCATATGCCACATACTTGTATGTGTGTTGAATATAACATTCATTTTCTCTGACGATGCGCGCTTCACACAATTTGAACCTCTCATGTTTTACCCGTGTTGAATATAACATTAACTGAATATGGAAAAAATAAAAATAAAAATGAAAATATCCTTTGTTAAGAGAAAATCCTAAAGAAGTATATAAGTTTATTCGTTAGTTAATTATGCTCTTAGTGAGTTTGACTTATTACCTGAAATAAAACAAAAAATAAAATGGATTGTATTAAACGATTTGAATAATCATTTTGCTAAAATAAATCTTTGTAAAAAGGCAAGAACTGTTTATACTTTTGATGATGGATCTACATCCTATCACTCTGATTAAAAATCCCTGCAAAATATGTCAATTGAAAAAATTGATGAAAATACAGAGTTACCTTCATATAGAAGAGCTTATATGATAAATGTCAATGATAATGAAACTGCTTCTTTAAATAGTGAAGACAATATAGAAATTCTAGAAAAATTAAATGTTTTAATGAATACAGAAGCTAGTGGTGTCAAACAACCTGTAGATACGCAAACAGCCGAGCAAAGTGCTTAAACAACACAATCAGCTAAATAGGCTACTACAAGTGCTAGTATTCTGCCTTCGAGATCATGAACTATAGAAACTAGTAAATTTTTTAGAGATCCTTCGAACTTTACTCCTCCCACAATTTTTTAGACATTCCCTGATAATATTAATACGAACACTGCTTTTAGAGATTAGAGAAGAGGAATAGATGAAGCTAACAAAGAATTGATGAAACAAAGGTTTAGTGAACCAAGAACTGAAAACATTTTTGAAAGTAGGATATATCTAAATATAGATAATTACATGGGAGATACTTCAACTCTTGAAACAATCAGGAACAAAGGTTTAGCGAACCAAGAACTGAAAACATTTTTGAAAGTGGGATATATCTAAATATAGATAATTACATGGGAGATACTTCAGCTCTTGAAAAAATCGTATCAAAATGGATAAAATCTTTATATACTGTTGCTATATTTAAAAATGTTTTAGGAGCAGATGAAATAACTGAAAATGTTTTTTCAAGATGGATTCCTATGACGTTTATGGGAAACATTGGTAATTGGTGGACTAATATTTCTTTACTAGCTAAGAATGAGATTAGGACATGTATTTGGACTTCGGACCCTGACGCTTGTGTCTCTGAACATAATACTCAAAAATTAATTGGAAGATTTGAAGAAGCTATTAGAAAAGAATTCATAGGACAATTATAGGATAAAAATGTTGAAGAAACTCAAAGAAAAACTAGAGTTAATGAAATTAATCATTCGATAAACATGAGAATTTGTAATATGTACTACTTTGAGTCATATACTAATGAATTTTCTAAACATTATTATAAAGCTGATTTTAACGAATTAGAAAAACAAGTTTATCTTGATATGTATTTTAAAAAACTACCTTCTCAATATGCAAGAGAGCTAATGATAGGATATAAAAATACACCTAATTGGCAAGAGATGGATTCTATGGGTGCTAGAATAGAATATGCTCAAAGACAAGTTAGAGTATGGTGCGCTGCTATTAAAAATGCTGAATTATATAGAAAAGATTAGCTAGGACTTTGCTGTGATAATCAAAATAAAGCTCCTAAGTAATTTGGATGTGCCGACACATACCCTAGTAAAAATATTGCTAAGAAAAATAAGTATAAATTAAAAAGGACTTTTAAAAGAAATTTCAAACCAAGAAAACCTTTTAAAACAAAAAGATTCTTTAGGAAAAAGAAATTTGCTAAAAACCCCTCACAGGTTAAAACTGCTCAAGGAAAAACTGCTAAAACATGTCAATGTTAGGCATGCAATGAAATAGGTCACTATTCTAATGAGTGTCCTAATATTAAAAATAAAGAAAGTGCTAAAATAAAAATATTTCTTGAACAAGACAAGTCTGACATTAGCGAAACTTAGCGAAACTGAATGTATTTCTACGATTGATTCGGAAGAAGAATTTTATTATCTAGAAGAAACAAGTGATGAATCAGGAGGTGAGTACGAGTACTGATTTCTTTATTGAATCTGCTGAAGAAAATGGAGATTATAAGGCTGAAGCCTTAATAGATCAAAATCTGCTTAAAAAAAAATGGAACTTTTAATAATAATGAGTTGTTTCAAAAAAGTTTTATAGAAAAGTTTAATAGAAAAAATATTTATTACTATGGAACCTGTCAATTTGAAGCAGCTCTTAATACTGAAGAATCTAAAGGAAAAGTAAACATTCCATTGATAAATCTAGACATGATAAACAGACAATTAGAAAAAATAGGAAAAAACAAAGAAAAGATTGGCTATATACATATCGGAGGAATACAAATTGTTTTTAAAGCCTGTTTCAGAGAAGGAATTAACTTCCCAATGAAAGCTGCTATTATTGATAACAGGATAAGAGACAGAATTGATGCGTTGTTAAGAGTTATTCATGGAAATCTTAGTAAAGGAATTTTGGGGATAAAGGTATACCCAAAATATGCTATTGGTTTAAAAGAACCTAAAATCAATAAAGGTTTTAGTCTTGCTCATGAATGTGCTAGAAAAGATTTCATGGAAGAAGAAAGATTCTCTTACTCCATAACATATCATGTTGGTTACTTTCTTAGTAACAGTCATCATAGTAACAAATTCGCTAAACACGAATTTATTGAAATTGATAAAGTATTTGAACCACTTGCTAATATTTATAAACCAGAGATGGTCGAAGAAATTAATTTACCTGGTAATTGGAAATTAGACATCAATAGAAAGCCAGAATTAAATGTTTCCAGATTATCAAATACTAATAGACTGACTAGTATCAAGAGAATATATTCTTTGAAAATAACTGGTGGAGAAATAGGAGAATGTTCTATTGATAGGAGAATGATAGAAAAGAAATTTGATGTTCTTACATATAAAATTAAAGTTAAATATTTCGACAAAAACGAATTAAAAGAGGTGGAATCTTTAATTGATACCGGTACATCGGTTAGTCATATTTTTCCTAATAAGCTATCAATATAAATACCTAGAAAGGAACTTGATGAGCCATATGTTTATAAAGAGCTTAATGGATTCAAACATACTATTACACAAACAGCTGATATTCCTTTAATTATTAAAAATAAAGAATTGATATTTTCAATATTGATAAAGATGAAAAAATGGAATTATTGCTTGGAAATAACTTTCTAGATTATTGATTTCCATATAATATTACATATGATACCATTTTGCTTACCATAAGGAAAAAACAAATATATGTTCCATGAATAATATGAGAAGCCCTATTATATTTGAAGTAGGAATAAAATTAGATCACCAAGAAGTGTATCTACCTTGTTTATTGGATTTGTTTATTGGATACAAGTGCTAATCTTTGTTTAACGAATAAAAAAGCGCTTTCACATAAAATGTGGAAATTTAACTTGAGTTGTTTTTCCTAGATTCTTCAAATTCTTCAACCTCTTAATTCTTCATCATCTTTATCATCATATTTTCATCATTTGGAACTAATAAAGTGAATTTCATCAAACCGTTATTTTCACCAAAAACATCATCCTTTAGTTGTCCATCAAAATCTTAGGATCAACAATCTCCCATTTTTTATGATGACAATTAGCTTTGATATTTTCTTCAAAACAATAATATAACCACACTCCCCCTGAATCCGAGGACGGATTTTATAACTCATTTAAACATAGTAATGAAGATATTCATAAAATAATCAACAAAGTACAAATATAAAAATAAATTTCCCCTTAAGATATTCAATAAAATATCAACTAATTCTCCCCCTTTGTCATCTCAAAAAAAAATTAGGGAGGGGGGAACACAATAAAGAACTCTACTCTAGGTAAATATTATTATGCCTAACTATACCCAAACCATGAATGATTTTCACAAACTGATCTTTCATTAGTGGTTTGGTAAAAATATCAGCAAGCTGGTCGGATGTATCAATATACTCAATAACAATGTCCTTTTTGTGAATGTGATCACGAATAGAGTGATGTCTAATCTCTATGTGCTTAGTTCGTGAATGTTGCGTAGGATTCTTATTTAGACAAATAGCACTTTTATTATCACAAAAAAACGAGACCTCCTCCATGTAAATTCCAAAGTCATTTGACTGTTGCTTAATATATAAAATTTGAGCACAACAGTTACCAACTTTTATATATTCAGCCTCAGTAGTGGATAAGGCTATTGAATTCTGTTTCTTGCTTGACCAAGAAACCAATGCATGTCCTAATAAATAACATGACCCACTTGTACTTTTTCGCTCAACTTTGTAACCGACAAAATCTGCGTCGGAGTAACTTACCAATTTAAAATCACTCTCCCTAGGATACCATAACCCTAGGTCAGTCGTCGCCTTTAAGTATTGAAAAATTTGCTTAACTGCAGTCAAGTACGATTCTTTATGACAAGACTGAAATCTAGCACAAAGACAAACACTATACATAATGTCAGGTCTACTAGCAGTTAAATACAACAGACTACCAATCATACCTTGATTCATTTTTTCATTAACACTTGTGCCCGTATCGTCTTTGTCTATCTTTGTAGCCGTTGCCATGGGAGTTTTGCACTCTTTAGTGCCATCCAAGCCATATTTCTTTAACAACTCCTTGGTATATTTAGCTTGATTTATAAATATCCCTTCTTTGATTTGCTTAATTTGCAATCCAAGAAATAAATTCAACTCTCCCATCATGTTCATTTCAAATTCAATCTGCATTATCTTAACAAACTCTTGACAAATATCCTCATTAGTAGATCCAAAAATAATATCATCAACATACACTTGTACTAATAGCATGTCAGAATCAGTTTGCTTCACAAACAGTGTTATATCACAAATACCTATTCAAAAACCGTTTTCAATCAAATATCAGCTAAGTCTCTCATACCTAACTCTAGGAGTTTGTTTGAGCCCATATAAAGCCTTGCGAAGTTTAAATACGTGATCGGGAAATTTATCACTTTCAAATCCCGGGGGTTGTTCCACATAAACTTCTTCTGCTAGAAAGCCATTTAGAAATGCACTCTTTACATCCATTCGATATAACTTAAAATTACGAGAACATGCAAAAGCGAGTAGTATTTTAATTGCTTCTAGTCTAGCAACAGGAGTATAGGTTTCATCATAATTAATTCCTTTCCCTTGATCATAGTCTTGTGCTACTAATGTTACTTTATTTATGATTACCATGCCAGATTCATCCTTTTTATTTTTAAAAACCCATTTAGTACCAATAATTGGATGAAAATCTGGTCTTGGAACAAGACACCATACTATGTTCTGGTCAAATTGAACTAACTCATCTTGCATTGCGAAAATTCAAGATTCATTAGTTAACGCCTCATCTATATTTTTAGACTCAATTTGAGATAAGAAAGCAAGATTAATTATATCCTTAAGAGAAGAACAAGTACTTACACCTCTCTCAAAATTACCAATGATTTCTTTTACCAAATGTCCCGATACTGTCTTTATAGCTCTTAGTAAAGTCAAATCATTTTCCTTAGGTTTCTCCTCTTGTTGGGAGTTCTTAGGTATATTATCACATTGGTTTTAGTTATTTGAAATACCTGCATCATCATCATCCAAAATCTTTCTCGACAAGAATGGATCAGCTTCCTTAAAAACAACATGCATAGTTTCTTCTACTACTAACATACATTTATTATAAACTCTATAAGCGTTACTATTAGTAGCATGTCCAAGGAAAATCCCATAATCAGATTTAGCATCAAATTTACCAAGATTATCCTTGTCATTCAAAATAAAACACTTACATCCAAATACTTTAAAATAAAAAATATTATGAGTCTTACCATTCTAGATTTTATATGAGGTTGTTAAACCCTCTACGAATCGATACCCGATTCACCACGTGGAAAGCTGTACTTACTGTTTCAGCCCAAAAGTAGGTTAGTAAGCGATTTTCATTAAATATCGTTCTGGTCATCTCTTGAAGCGTCATGTTCTTCCTTTCTACTACACTATTTTGTTGTGGTGATCTTGGTGCAAAAAAGTTATGAGCATAACCATGCTCATCACAGTAACTTACCACATCATCATTCTTAAACTCTCTTCCTCTGTCACTTCGAATGTTAATAATGGAACATTGCTTCTCATTTTGAACACGTTTACAAAATTTAGCAAGAACATAAGTAACCTCATTTTTCTTAGCAAGAAAAAATACCCAGGTAAGTCTGGAATAATCATCAACTATAACGAACACATAAAACTTACCACCAAACTAGCAATAGAGTTGGCCCAAACAAATCAAGATGCAACAATTCAAGACATCTAGACGTGGACATGTGCATATTTTTCTTAAATGATGATCTAACCTGCTTGCCTAATTGACATGCATCACATACTTTATCTTTCACAAATTTCAAATCAGGCAGGCCACATACGAGACTCTTCTTAGATAAATTAGAGATTAACTCCATACTAGCATGCCCAAGTCTCCTATGCCATAACCAACTATTTTCAGACAAAGCATTCAAACAATGTAAATTTTAAAAATTAAAATCATCAAATGAGCAAGTATAAACATTCTAAAAAATATGATGCAACTAACAAGATACTACTATCATAACTATTCTTAATAATGCACCTATTATGATCAAATATAACGTTATAGCCCTTGTCACATAGTTTACTAATACTAAACAAATTATGTTTAAGTCCATCAACTAGTAACACATCTTTGATAATAGTAGTACCATTACCGATATTACCTATACCGATAATTTTATCATTTGCGCTGTCTCCAAAAGTCACATGACCTCCATCTTTAGGTGTCAAAGATGTAAATTTTTCTTTGTCTCCCGTTATGTGTCGAGAACAACAACTATCCAGGAACTATTTGTCCTTACTTATTGAAATTTTTAGAATAACCTGCAACGAGCACCTCAAATAGTTCCTAAGTGGTACCCAGTCTAAGTGGGTCCGATCTTGTTAGTCGGGACAATTTTTGTTCTTCTTGGAACCCAAACTTATTTACAGTTGGATATTTTATCAAAACATCTACGAATAGTATGCCCCACAACTTTACATTTAAAACATCTAACAAGGTCCTTAGTTTCAAAAAAGAATTTGTGACAACGTTTTTGTTTAAGATTTTTCTGAAATCCAATACCCGCTTTATTAAAAACTCCATGTGAACTTCCCAAAAGTATTTTCAAATTATTTTCACCGCCGGTGAATTTGAGAACAATTGAATGCAAATCCGACAACTTGGATTTTAATTCATTGTTTTCAAATTCGTAGTCTATCACTTGCTTGTTTAATGTATTAATTGTACTTTGAAGGGAATTTATTTTAGAACATTGGTTTTTATAATCATGAGAAATTTCTTGATAAACATCAAATAATTCATCAAAATCTAAAGGACAAGAACTTGAACATTTAGTTACCTCACCACCAGTGGCCATTAATGCAAACATGAACATATCTTCACTATTTGATTTTTCCGAGCTACTTAAATCAGTATCATCCCAAGTAGCCTTCATAAATTTCTTCTTACTCTTATTTGCTTTCTTTTCTTCTTTCTTCTTATTTTTCTTTTCTTTATTCTTCTTCGGTTCGGGACAATCATTTTGAAAGTGACCGGTCTTATGATAGTTGTAACATTCTACTTTAGTCATGTTGAGATTTCTTCTCCCGCGGAATGTGCGCCGAGTCATTCTTCTAAAATTCTTTGTGAGAAGTGTTACATCTTTTTCTTGGTCACTATTAAAACTTTCATCATCACTGTCATCATCTTCTTCAATTTTCTGAGCTTTTAGTGCCAAAGATTTCCTCTTTCTATTTCCAATGTCATCCTCATATCCTTTAATCACCGCTTCATGAGTCATCAAGTTGCCTGTGAGATCATCAATTTCATATTTTCCAAGATCCTTAACTTCCTCAATTGCCGTCACCTTTGACTCCCATATTTTTGTTAAATATCTTAGGAGCTTTCAAACTCTATCCTCCATAGAGTATGGCTTTCCGAGTTGACTCAAGTGATTGCAAATGATGTTGAAGCGAGTATATATCTCATGAATCGATTCAGTTTCTTTCATTCTAAACAACTCAAATTTTCTCATAAAAGCGTTGATTTTTTATTGCTTAACTTGAATTGTCCATTTGTGGATAACTTGTAGTTTATCCCACATCTCCTTTGTATATTTACAACCTCAAACTCTAGAATATTCATTATCATCTAAAGACCAAAATAAAATGTTAATAGCCTGAGAATTTATAGAGAGTTTCTGCTTATTAGAAGCAGTTAATTGTTACTTCTTCTTCTCGACTCCGTTTTCTATTAGAACAAATAGACTATCCTCGATATCTAGTCACACATCATAATTTGTAGCCTGAAAGAAGACTATCATTCAGTCTTTCCAGAATGAATAACTTTCACTTGCAAATAACGGTAGTCGGTGCATAGACTGCCTTTCAGCTAGTATGCCTATTATGTACGCCATGTGATATTTGTTAGCTAAGTGTGTCGAGCTAAACCAGCTTTGATACCAATTGTTGGCCCAGTGAACTACCCAAGAGGGGGGGTGAATTGGATAGATAAAAAATTATCCGAGAAAAAAATACTTTAATAATCCAAATAATTAATTTTAATCTTAAATTAGTTATTATTTTTATATCACAGCGGAAATATAAAATCAACTAGGATCACACTAAATAACAAAAATAAATAATGTAAAGATAATAGTACACCAGAAATTTATACTGGTTTACTAAATTACTCTTGGTTAATCCAGTCATTCGAGCCCCACGGAGAATCGCACCCACTAAACTCAAGATCCCTTTAAAGGTAGAAACCGAACACTCACAAAGACTATTTTACAGGCTCAGTATCAACCTTTACAAATTCCTTTTCATAGGCTTAGGAATAATCTTTACTTTTTACAGACTCAAGAATAACCTAATTCTTTTTAAAATAAAGGCTAAATAATCAAAACCTCACAAACACTCCAAATATCCTTTTACCTAGTAAGGATTGAACCATTACAAAATTGCTCGCAAAATAATTCAATCCAGGAAGAATTACTAACTTAATCTCTTTACAGAAATAGACTGAAACAAGCTACCCTTAGATTAAATATTCCTAACAGTATTTAATCTGTCACTCAACTCACCAATTAAAAAATTGACAAGTGATTTTTCTCACTTGGAGCTTCTACTACCCCAGATAAATTATAACTCAATTTCTCAAAACAAGTGATAGAAAAGTGAGATATTCAAAATCTGATTTTAAACAAAAATGGGTAGCACATAATTGAGCACGTAATCAGATTAATTCAAGAAATTGTTTCAAGAATATTTTTCAATAAAAAACCAAAAAATAATTTCTAAAGATCAAATTCCAAATATAATCAAGTAATACTAAATAAAAAATAATTTGAAAAGATATCACCCGGAATCCACCGAAAGAATAATTATAGCAATGTCACTTCAGATTCGTTAGCAGCAATGATTCACAGCAAATAATTATCAAGAATGACTCTTAGAAAAGCTCTCACAATTTTTAATATGATTTCTTGTAGAAACGCTCTGTATAATACTCTTGATCTCTCTCTCTCTCTAATATAAAAAACATATGTCTATATAAATGGGATTAAAATAAGCTCTCTAACGGTTAGTTCTAATTTGTTATGACACTTAATTACTCTTATAGACCCCTTATATCATTAAGGCTTCATTTTGATTTAAATCACTTAATTATAACTATAAAACTTCTCAATTAAGTCCCCCAAATTGATGCGAACCTCACCAAGAATTAGTGAGACGCGAAACCAACTTAGGGTTTCTTCGCGAAGATCGAAACTAAATCAGATTTTGAGCAAACCAAAAATACAGAAATTGAAAGATAGATTACCTTAACCCAACGTTTATGAACGAAATACAAACCAATGGTATAATGATCTTGACCCAATGATTATAATGAATTACGAACAAAAGATATAAGTTTGAACACCACAAGAAACTTTTGATAAGTTCAGGAAAAGTTCTCTGAAGAACTAAAGAGAAAACTCTCACAATTTTATTAATAAAAAATAATGTAATCTTCCTCATAGGATACAACTTTCTTAAATAGGTAATGAATAGTGCGATAAACAGTGTCGATGGACAATGTCGGTGAACAGTGCGCGGTGAATAGTACAGCTACAATATAAAAAAAAAAGGAAACCTTAAAGAAACAAGAAAACCATACTCCTAATCTAAAAAAGAAAAGGCTGATTTGGTAATCATGCCTTACAAATTATCAAATAAATAACCTAAATTAAAATTGAAATACAAATAAATAAAATAAATATACTGAGAATTTCGTGGTCCTCATGCCTTGGTCCATTTGAGTTCTTGTCTAAACTCATTCACTTGCTTTAATGAGATGGATTAGGTCTTGATCGTCATTTGGGCCTAATTTGGGCTTTATTATTTTCCATTCAGCCCAAAGCTCTCAAATTAGCCCATTAAGCGCTTCTTTGATCTTCTTGGATCTTGCCCTAGTAATGAGCCCACCCGGGACATGCAATGTGTCCTTTGATGTTACTTGTTGGTTCACATCATCCCCCCTCTCTTCAAAAGGATTCGACCTTGAATCTTCACCTCATCAAACGGAGAAAGATAAGAAACATTAAATATAGCACTAACGTTATACTCACCTGGAAGATCCAACTTGTACGCATTATCATTGATCCTCTAAAGGACTTGAAATTGACCATCCCCTCTAGGATGTAGCTTGGGCCGCCTATGTGCTGTAAATCTTTCTTTTCTCATATGCACCCAAACCCAATCACCCGATTCAAAGATGACTCGTCTAAGACCCTTATTTGCTTTGTTTGCATATTGCTCATTTTTTTTTTCTATGTGTTGTCGTACACTTTCATGGAGTTTCTTCATCATCTCAACCTTATTTTGTCCATCCAAACTAGTCCTCTCATTAACTGGAAAAGGCAACAAATCCAAAGGAGTTAGTGGATTAAAACCATAAACAATCTCAAATGGTAAAAAATCAGTAGTAGAATGAACAATCCGATTATAAGCAAATTCAATGAACGGCAAACAATCCTCCCAATTTTTTAAGTTCTTTTGAATTATAGTACGCAACAAAGTAAATAAAGTTCGATTTACTACCTCGGTTTGTCCATCCGTTTGGGGGTGACAAGTAATTGAGAACAATAATTTAGTTCTCATCTTTCCCTACAAGACTTTCCAAAAATAGTTAAGGAACTTAAGATCACGATCAGATACAATACTCTTAGGAACACCATGGAGACGTACTATCTCTCTAAAGAACAAATCAGCAACGTGGGTCGCATCATCAGTTTTATTACAAAATATGAAATGTGTCATCTTAGAGAACCTATCAACAACCACAAAAATCGAATCCCTACCTTTCCTTGACCTAGGCAAGCCTAAAACAAAGTCCATAGAAATATCCATCCAAGGCGCACTAGGTACAGGCAAGGGAGTGGATAATCCATGTGGTAAGACTCTAGATTTGTCTTGCCTACATGTAACACACCTAGCACAAACTCTCTCCACATCACATTTCATCTTTGACCAAAAGAAGTGTTCATGTAACATGTCTAAAGTATTTCTCACACCAAAATGACCCATCAAACCACCCCCATGTGCTTCACGCACGAGTAACTCACGCATAGAACTATTAGGCACGTAAAGTCTATTTTCTCTAAACAAGTACCCATCTAATCTATAGAACTTACCAAACGCTGTCTTCTCACATGCACCAAACGCACTAGAAAAATCATCATCATTAGCATACAATTCTTTAACATATTCAAACCTCAGTAGCTTTGCATTTAATGTAGAGACAAGGGTGTACCTTCTGGAGAGTGCATCAGCCACAATATTTTTCTTACCTTGTTTGTATTTGATTACATAAGGGAAGGTTTCAATGAATTCCATCCACTTGGCATTCCATCTATTTAACTTACCTTGTCCCTTCAAGTGTTTCAAGGACTCATGATCGGTATGTATGACAAACTCTCTCGGCCACAGGTAATGTTGTCAAGTCTCTAATGCTCTCACCAACGCAAAAAACTCTTTATCATATGTTAGGTAATTCAATCCCGCCCCATTTAGCTTTTCCCTAAAGTATGCTATTGGCCAATTTTCCTGCATCAAAACAGCTCCAATACCTATTCCTGAAGCATCACACTCAATCTCAAAAGTTTTAGAAAAATTAGGTAATGCTAATAAAGAAGCACCACATAACAGTTCTTTAATCTCATTAAATGCACGCTCTTGCTCCATACCCAATTTAAAATCCATGGATTTTTTGACAATTTCAGTGAGTGGTGCGGTTAGTGTACTAAAATCTTTAACAAATCAACGATAAAAACTAGCCAAACCATGAAAACTTCTTACCTCTGTGATTGAATTAGGTGTGGGCCATTCTTTGATAGCCTTCACCTTTTCCTCATCTACTGCAATCCCTTCCAAACTAACAACATAGCCAAGAAACACAACTTTGTCCAAGCAAAATGAACATTTCTTTATATTTGCATATAAGTTTTCTTTTCTCAGAACATTAAGCACACAATACAAATGATCAATATACTCATCTAAACTCTTACTATACACCAAAATATCATCAAAATAGACCACAACAAACTTACCTATAAACGCACGCAATGCATGATTCATTAACCTCATGAATGTACTTGGTGCATTAGTTAGCCCAAAAGGTATTACGAACCACTCATACAATCCATATTTAGTTTTAAAGGCAGTTTTTCATTCATCACCTTCTTTCATTCTAATTTGGTGATACCTACTTTTCAAATCAATTTTAGTGAAGATACATGACCTATGCAACTCATCTAACATGTCATCTCGCCTAGGAATGGGATGTCGATACTTTACCGTAATGTTGTTAATAGCTCGGCAATCAACACATATATGCCAAGTTCCATCCTTCTTAGGCACATGTAGTATCGACACTGCGCACGGACTCATGCTCTCTCTTACGTGTCCCTTAGCTTGCAACTCCTCCACTTGCCTTTGGAGTTGCTTCGTCTCCTCTGAATTACTCCCATAAGCTGGTTGGTTAGGAATTGTTGCACCTGGTACAAAGTGAATTTGATGCTCAATGCCTCTAATAGGTGGCAATCTACTAGGCACATCGTTAGGGAATACGTCTTCAAATTCCTGCAACAAAGAAACAACAATACTGGCCAAAGATTGGTCAAATTCGTTAGCACTAAAATATGCCTCTTTGTACAATAGTACAAATAAAGGCCGGTTTGCATACAAAGCGCCCTTGATATCACTCGCCTTAGCATAAAAGCTCACTTATTTCTCTGTTTTTCTCTCATTTTTTCCACTTCTTTTTTGCTTTTCACTCTGTTTTATGTTTTCACTATCTTTTTTCTCATCTTTTTTTGAACTCTCAGTCTCACAAGTTTTTTTCAACTCATTCTCTCGTTTTAATTTCATTTGATCCTCATACACTTGTTTTGGAGTCAACGGTACAAGAGTAATGGTTTTATTATTTTTGACGAATAAGTGTCTATTCTTAAACCCGTCATGAATAACCTTCCAATCAAATTGCTATAACCTGCCCAACAATATATGACCCGCATGCATATGAACAACATCACAAAGTACTTCATCCTTGTACTTCCCAATCGAAAAGGAAACTAACACTTGCTTATTTACCCGAACCTCCTCACAATCATTCAACCACTGCAATTTATAAGGTCTAGGGTGTTTCAAGGTAGGTAAATTCAGTTTTTCTACTAAAGTAGTGCTAGCCACATTAGTGCAACTCCCCCCCATCAATTATCATACTACATACCTTGTTTTTTACATGGCATCTAGTATGAAATATATTCTCCCTTTGCTATTCCATGTCATCCTCCGCAACTTGGGCACTTTGATCACGCCTTGCCACAAGTGACTCTCCCTCCACCGGGTACTCTACATCATCATCACAAACATCCTCAAGTTGTGGCATCTGGTCATCGTCACTCTCACTTTTAGTTTCCACCTCTCCATCAACACGTGCAAACATGGTTATCTTATTTGGGCATTGTGAAGCTATGTGACTTACTCCCAAACAACGAAAATATTTAATATCACGGTTACGAGTTTGGGTTTCGGTTTTACCTTTGTTGGCAATGGGAACACCATCTCTCCTTTTTGGGGGTTCGGTTTTGGACTTTGAAATAGCCCATTCGTCCTTCCTCCCATTCGGCCTCCATGAATTAGAAGAGCTTAAATTTTGAAATGACTGAGTTCCTTTCCTTTTAAGCTGTCGTTCCACTTTTATGGCTATGTGAATCATGTCCTCCAACTCCATGTAATGTTACAAGTCCACCACATTGGCAATGTACCGATTCAGCCCATTCAAGAACCTTGCCATGGTAGTTTCTCTATCATCCTCGACATTAGCCCGGATCATAGCGACCTCCATCTCCTTGTAGAGTGTCTTTTATAGGCATATCTTTTAAAAATATAGCTGTCGGAAGGCTTGATATTTTTCTATTAATATAGGCCTGCGGGAATTGAGATCAACATATCAAGAACAATCAGTTCAAGCTTTTCTAAGAGTTATATTTATGTTGAGATTTTTGTGAGAGATTTATTTTTCGTTCTTGATCTAAAGCACTTGTGATTTGACTTCACTGACTTGTGTTCTATTGCGATTCTATCATTATCTTCGGTGTTTCCCGGTGAGATCTTTCTAAGCTTAGTTATTTACTTTGAAGTTAGATTATTATTAATTGCTTGGTTTAAGATTGTTAAGAAAATAATTTTAAACTTAAAAGTCTGATTTTTTTTTAAATGATTTTATTTGATTATCGCATTACGTGCTTTAAATTGTGCTACCTACTTTATTAATTAATCAGATTTTATTTATTTCACATTGTATCTATCACGTAGTAATTATTTGAGACATTAATCGAGTATATTTGTATTGAGGTGGTAGAAGCTCTTTGTGGGAAGAAACTTATATTTTTTTGTACTTGTGAGTTTGAGCAGATTAGACACGTTTGGGATGGTGTTTAGTTAGGGTAGCTAGGTTTCGATCTTTTTCGTGTGAAAAAAAATTAGGGTTTGATCTTTGTCCAGCAAAAAGATTAGACCATTCTTTTCCCTTGAAAATAATTAGGTTTTGATTCTACCAATAATTGAATTATTATTTTGAGTGAATTGTAAAGGTTCATCCTTCCCTGTGAAAATAATAAGTGAGAGTGTTAGGTTAATCTTTGGCCTAGTAAAATGAAAGGGTTAATCTTTGGGCTAGAAAAAGGGTAATTTGTAAATGTTGATTTTATACCTGTAAAAGAATCATTGTAAGGGTTTAGTTCCTACCTGGTAAAGGGATCAAAGAGGTTTAGTGGATTGCGAATTTTCGTAGAGCTCGGGGGACTCAACGTAGGCAAGACTAGCTTAACTGAACTAGAATTTATCATTGTGTAATGCATTGTCGATTAGCTATTATATTGTGTTTGGGTGCGCAATTAGTATTAAACACATATCCGCTGCATGACTAAGATAATAATTAATTTAGAGAAAATGGTTATTTGATATTAAGTGTTTAAAGAATTAGTTGTTTAAATTTTGTAACTACCTAATTCACCCCCCTCTTGGGTTGCTCTTTAGGCCAACAACTATTGTAATAGATAATTGTTCCCAAATTTTTTGTTTCCGTTCCCACAAAACTTCAAATAGAAATAGAAATTTGAGAACAAAATACAAAACAAATACCAATTCAAATACGAAAAACATATAGGAATTCGTTCTCGATAGAAGCACATCCAGAATCTGATATATTCATCGCTTAAACATGATTCCAAAATCGAAGATCATCAGTAGAGTTGCAATAGACAGTCCCATTGGTTTAAAGAGTGCTCCTAAATCAAATGGAAACAAAAACAAAAAAAAAAAAAAAAAAAAGTTCAGACAACACAAAATTTTTCAGACAAACACCAAATATAAAATAATAGTGAAATGATGAAAAACAAAACCTACTTGAATCTGTAAATAACAGAAGAAAAATTGAAGCACTAAAAAAATTAACCAAAATTAAGAGGAAGACGATGAGAAACCCAAACACCAACACACAAAAAACAATTGATCCCAAAATTCAACTATATTCAAATCCGAACTATTTTCAAAAGCAACATGATTTTTTGAATAAAAAGAATAAAGTGAAGATGAAGAATACTTTGATGAGTGAAACTTGGTTGGAAATTTTCAATATAAACATGCAATATTCAATCCCTACACGAAAAAACATAAGCAAAATTGACAAAAACACAAAATAATTAGCATGAAGATGAACTTAAACCCCATATCTGGAGAATTTGAACAACTCTAACCATAGATCTAGCCTCCACCGTGTTGAGGTTTAAGAATCAAGATACCTGAAATTTTGTAAAAATAGAGAGAGAATTTGATCCGTTTAAATTTGAACCCATCCAAGCGAGGAAGGTGGTAGTGATCCAGACAATCCATCTACCGATATCGATCCAGACAATTGATTGATCTCAGTGGGGAAGAGAGTGAAATCGATCAAGAAATCGATCGAATGACAGAAAAGTGGATCTTAAGAAATATGGGGTGGTGGCTAAAGAACGGCAAGAAATCAATCGTGAATCTACCTACAACGTTGCAATAAGGAAAGAAATTGATTGTGAAATTGATTGAGAATAGCAAAGAAGTGGATCTAGCCAGATCTAAGGTGGTGGATTGAGAACAGAGACAAATTGATTATGCATCTGTCGACCTCCGTCGACGTCGCAAGAGGGAGAAAATTTGATCGAGAACGACAAAAAAGCGGAGTGAGTTTGAGAAGTGAGAACCACAGGGGTGGTGAGTCTGAGAAGTGAGAACGAGAGTAAGAGCATCAGCTGAAAATTATTTTTGTTTTAATATATAAATAAGGGTAAATTCAACATTTTATATTTTCCGTCAACAGAGTTACGGTTGTACTTTAATCCAACAACTACAGGAGGACAAAGTGGTAACGTCCAAACCACAAGGGGTAAAGTGCAAATCGTCCAAACCACAAGGAGGTAAAGTGTAATTAACCCTTATTTTATTTATGGAAATTTTGGCATTTTTTAATTTAGGACTAAAAAGTTAAAAAATTCAAATCAACGAGATTAGATGATTTAATCAAAAACAGTTGTTATTGATCAATAATTTAGACCTTAATGTGAGTCTGTCTGGTGATTTTCCCTTGATTTATTGCACTATCCAAGTGACTAAATAAATATTTTACTATTCATAATAAAAATAAAGTATACTCATTATAACACTAATATTGTATTATCATTGTCAAAATGTTATTATGAAGCAAGGTATTTTGCCTCACCACAGATTTTTAGGATTTAGCCAAACTTACTATTTTAGGGTTGTTTGGACCCGATTCTCAAATTGGTTGCTCATTTCCCCCGATGGTACCTATAAAGATGGTTTCGTTGTTAATTCCATAAATTTAAAGCGCCCCCCCTCCCCCCCCCCCAAAAAAAAAATGAGCGAAAAGTTATACTAGAATATTCCTTTCGTCCTAAATTTATTGTCATACTAAGGGCATATTTGATAACTAAATTAAGCACTTAAAACTGATTATATTAAACACCTAATTAAACGTGTTTGATAAATGCAATTAAAATTACTTAATTAATTATGTTAAATTAAATATTAACGCAAAAATTCAGCAAAGCCCCCTTTGCTTATTTTATAGTGCAAAAGGCGTTCAGTCTTTTCCAATTAAAATATATTTTGACCATTTTGCCCTTCATCCTATGTAGGGTTTCTCACTTCTCAGACATTATTTCATTTCGTTCAGAGAAGAGAAAGGAAAAAATAGAGAAGTAGTGGCGAGAGATCCTCATTAAGCAAAGAAGAAATAAGCAAAGGCGAGAGTATTTTGTTAAGCAGATAAGAGAGAAGCGACGATTTTGAGAGCATTTCGTTGAGCAAAAGAGAGAGAAGCAGCGATTGCGAGAGAGAGAAAGGTGAAGTGATCGCTGTAAATTCGGTTGTTCCGCTTTAACAATGTATGTTCTTCCACAAATATAAAGTTTTTTGTTTCTTCAACTCTAGATTTTTGTTTTTCATTCAGATTTTTGTTTTTATGTTCTTCATTCTTTAACAACAAAATCTGAAATCTAAATTTTTACTTTTCGTTCTTGTACTTGTGCTCTTTTTTTATTTATTAAATGGGGGAATTAAAACCCCAAGAATTACGTAAAAAAAAATAGCAAAAACAACACTTCCTGCACAGAACAACCATTCTAGCCCCTAACAACAACAGTTGTAAAAAGCTAAAAATAGTCTTATAGATGCAAACACAAAGTAACAATGCAGCAAAAGTAGAGGCAAAAATGCAACAAGAAAATGTAGCAAGCCAGGAGCCTTCGACAAATCCAAGAACCCTCCCAACAACAAAAATACATAAGAAAACCATGCACCAAAAACAACCAAACAGAACATAGCAGCCAATATTGGAAGAATACAGCAAAAAGAACATTAGATCAAGGGGTTAAAGGGCTATGTCTCATTGATTTAGTGACCACTTTGTATCGTTTGGTTTGGTGTCTCTTTTTGGGGAAGATCCATTCAATTTTTTCAGGGTCTAGAGGGACTGAGTCATCACAAATTCATCTCGGGGAGAGGATGAATTTATGAATCACATTCTCAATGTCAAAATTAGATTTTTCTGTTCAGGAAGGGTAGAATTCAGGGTTGGGATGGCTGCTAATATTAGATGTTGGAGTGGTAAAAGAATAGAGTTAATTCAGTTTCAATTTGGGTTGGCTGAAAGGCATCTTGAGCATCAGGTGGTTGAGTAATCTGAGGGTGGTAGGGCTAGGCTGAGGCTGCCAAAACAGAACAAGCCTGAACATGGACATCAATAAGGTAGGGGTAAGAGGGAACTGGGGGTTGAACAGAGGTTAGGGGCTACTCAATGAGATTCTCAGGAAGAACTGAAGGCTGCACAACAGAAGGAGCAAGAGAATTAGATGGAGCTATAATATTAGGAGATTAGGGACCATATTTTGTGCCATGGGAAGGATTTTGAGGGTTAATAGATTGATTGGCGGTGTTGATTATGAAGTTAGAGTCTTCTTCATCAGAATTCTCTGCATAATCAACAAGAAACCAATTGAAAAAAATTTGGGGAGCCTCGGAGGGAGGTATGGAGGGTGGTATTTTTACCGAAGTGGTGATTATTCTAGATTAGGAATTATAGCAGAGGCCTTGTTTTGGTTTCGGGTAACAAGGAGTGATTTTTGCATTGCTTTCAAATCGGAGCAGATGGGTTTTTGATTTTGTAGTTGGAGTCCAAATGCCCTTGTCTAGAGTAATGGTTGCAATAGGATGATAGAGATTCATAAGAGATTGGTTGCCAAAACCCTTTAGAGCCGCAATCAATCCAAATCCGTTTGAGAAGAGATTGACGTGAATCAACTTCCACACAGACTATTGCGGTTTTAGGTTTAGATAAATTGGTTGTAGCGAAATCGATTTTAAGAGGGGTTCTAATAATAGAGGCCAAAGAAAAAATCGATTCATTATTGTGGAAGTGAGTGGGAAGAAAATAAAAGGTCACCCATACAGGCGCCATTGGAGATTCAATATTTGCTCGAAACTCTGGCGACCATTTGAACATACGTAGAGGGTAGTGACGAATATACCAATGTTCTTTAATCCAAAGGCGTTTAAAGTCCTCCTCTGCATTGAGTTGGATGAGAATGTGCTTCTGGTCAAGGAAACCAAGATCGAATCCGGCCATCAGGTTTAAGGCAAATAGCATATTCTTGATTGCATCGTAAGAGGGACAGCCTTGATCGAATTTACCAATTAGGGAAAATTGGAATGGGAAAGAGAGCTTGGCCACTTCATTATCCGTGAAGAAAATTGTCGGTTCTCCATAGTAAGTATTGATCCTAAGATTTTGATTAATAATTAAGTGTTGATGTTTTGAGGGAACTAACGATTTAATTGATGGATTCAGTTAATTAAGTTCCAGTGATAAAGATACGATGGCAAATTATGAATGGATGCTAAATGATGATGACAAAAATGATGAAAAATTAAGAGTTTGAAGAAATTAGGGAAAACAACTCAAATGAATTTCAACTCTTAATATCCCAATTAGGAACACACAAGGCACAAAAACAAAATTATTGTTTATGTGTGTTTTGATAAGGTGAAATTATTTGCTCCTTTGTGTTATTAAAAAGTAATATTTGAAAATGATTAAAATGGAATTTGAAAAAGTTGGTGGAGCTAATTGACAAAAGAAATTAGTTAGAGGGGCAAAAATGTAAATAAGAATGTATTAAAAACGAATTGGAGAAAAGTGCCCAGCAATGAGAAGTCGATTGATAAGTCAACCGAAGCGTATAAGACAAACTTGCTGAATTAATCAGTCAACATGTAAGTCGACCGATGCAGAGAAATGGAACTTTCTGAATCTCCAAGTCGACAAATAGGTCGATCGATGGACGCAGAATCTTTGGCTTGGCTACATCCTGAATCGAGCGGTCGACTAGTCGGTCGACTGATGACGCAGTTTCAGGATATTGAGGATTCCGAATTTATATCTAAAACTATCCATTTTTTCTTGGGATTTGTGAGAGATTTTAGGAATTTTATGATATTTAAGATATGCTACATCTATTATTTAATTCCTATTGATTTGGTTCATTAAGTTTGAATGTTTCTCAATTTGGTGCTTAAAATTATTTTTATTCTATTTAATTGAGATTGAGAAATATTTAGAGGACTTAATTGAGAGTTTTAAAAACTGTAATTAAGTGAATTGAACAAAAAAGAAGTCATAATGATATACAGGGTCTAAGAGAGCATTTAAGTGTCATGATACATGGGAACTAACCGTTAAAGAGTTTAAAGAGTTGAGGTTATATTGAGCTATTATAAGAGATATCGTTCTGAGATTTTGTGAGAGCTATTCTAAGAGACGATCTTGAGAATCATTGACTATTAATCTTTGCTACTACCGGATCTGAAGTAACATCGCTCTATTTATTTTTTCTGTGGATTCCGGGTGAAATCTTTCCAATTACTTTCTATTGTGCATTACTTGTTTAATTTTTGAAAATTAATCTTTAGAAATTGTTTCTAATTTTTATTGAAGAAAATATTTTATAAACAATTTCTTAAATCTGATTACGTGCTCAATTATTTGTTACCTATCTTTTGTTTAAAATTAGATTTTCAATCTCACATTTTTCTATCACTAGATTTGGGATATTAATCGACTTTTAATTTATCTGGGGTGGTAGAAGTTCCGAGTGAGATAATTTGCTTATCAATTTGTATTGATGAGTAGTGTGATGGATTAAATATTGTTGGGGGTATTTAATCAAAGGGTAGCCGGTTTCAGTCTCTTTCTGTAAAGAGATTGAGGAAGTAATTCTTCTTGGATAGAATTGATTTGTGTGAATTTTATAACGGTTCAATCCTTATCGGGTAAAAAGATATTTGGAGTGTTTTGTGAGATTTTGATTCTTTTGCCTTTGTGTTAAAAAGAATTAGGTTATTCTTAAACTTATAAAAATTAGAGGTTCTTCCTTAGCCTGTGAAAAAGATTTTGTAAAGGTTAATTCTGAGCCTAGAAAATAATCATTGTGAGTGATTGGTTCCTGCCTGTAAAAGAATCTTGGATTTAGTGGGTGCGAATCTCCGTGGGGCTCAGAGGACTGGATTAGCCAATAGTACTTTGGTGAACCAATATAAATTTCTGGTGTGCTGTAATCTTTATTTTATTATTGTTGTTTGGTGTGCACTTAGTTGATTTGATAATTCCGCTGTGATATAAAGATAATAATTAATTTAGAATTAAAATTAATTATTTGATTTATTAAAGTATTTTCTCTCTGATATTTTTAATTACCTAATTCACCCCCCTCTCTTTTGTATTCTACTGGACCAACAGTAAGATTGAATCACTTTTTGGGAATGATTGGTGTTTTCATGTGGAGTAGATTGGCGAATGTTTTCTGTGCAAAGGGAACATGGGATGATGTTTGTGTGTTGGAACCATGTAGAATAGGCAGTGGCGGCAGTGCAGGATCGCCAGTTGTGGCCATCATTATTCACTAGGGTTTTCTAGATTGGGAGTCGCATTTTTACCCATAAAAGCGCTTGCACAAGATCTATGATTTCCTTGTTCTTGTGCTTGAATACACATATGTAATTATTTAAAACGTTTAAATACACAACGAAATATGGTCCTTGAATCAAAATATTTAAAATACACATATGGTGCTTATTTATTTTGATTTTGATTTCATAACAATACACATGTGTGCTTGGAAAAAAGAGAAGCTGTCATATGTGCTTGTTCTAGGGTTTAAAAGAACACTCATATAGCTTGTGCTTGAAGACTAGATCATGATGTTGTTAACCAATGATGAATGATCTCATTGGTTTTTTTTACGGTATTTCAAAATGATCTTAGATTTCCTTTTATATTATCGGAAAACTTGGAAAAGAAATAGGGAATATGGGAAACCATTTTGTTCTGTGCTTTAAAAATTTGCTTTAATCTGGGAACATAACAAAAATATTTTTTGGGGGGCCTAAATATTTTTATTTCTGTTTATTGATTTATAAGAAGAGATCAATAATGTCCCTTTTGTTTATGGTGTATGTTCCTAGATTTCTATCAAGAAAATTGGGAAAACAAATAGAAATAGGGTGAAAAAAAAATATTATGCTCCCTGATTTTAAGAACAATTTTTTTTTCTTTTTTTTTTTTTTTTTTTTTTTGTAAAAGAAAAAGAAGAAGAAGAATAGGGGGCTAACTGCAGGGACTACCGACAAAGAACCAAGGAGGATGGGGTGTGTCAGTATGAAACTACGGGGTTTAAAGGGGTTGTCGGTGAATTTTTGAAAAATAAAAGGGTGAAATGAGATTTTTAAAATAGGAGGTATGGGTGAATTTGTTGTTGAATCTAAATTTGTTGAATGTGTATAGTTTTTGCTAATAGATTTATTTTTTAAGAGTTCTTTTTCATCTTTTCCTTGGATGTTTTTATGGTAGTTCCTGTCTATAATGTGTAAGTTATTCCCGGTATAGGTATGTTAACTAACGATGCTAGTAGAGCTAGTTGGAAGTATCCAAATCAATATAAACAGTTTTTGGATTTATGTCTTGAAAAGGCGAATCAAAACAAGAAATCTAGTAGGACTCTTAAGAAAGAATCGTGAGATAATATAGCGAAGAAGATTTCCGAGTAAAACAATATTGTCCTAACTCAAAAACAATGAAAAATCAATGGGACTATATGAAAAATAACATCAAACATAGACCAAATTAATGAAAAATACCAGTCATGGAGATGATCTATTGATAAACACAGAGAATTGGAATACTGACCAATGGAACGCATACTTAAAGGTAACACGAAGTACGATACTGTTTATCAACTATATATTTAAGTTACATAATAAAATAATAACTTATAAAAAAAATTTGATGCCTTACAGGACAAACCCGAAGCTAAACGATTTCCATATGTTGGTCTACAATATACTGATAAAATGAAGGCATTGTTTGATAGTATAACAGTGATGGGGGAAGCATCGTGGGGTCTGTCTAGGATAGGATTACCTTCTGATGATGTCTAGTAGTCATCAACATCTCAATCTATCGGACGAGAACAAATTGCCCTAGAGGGTCATTCTATACCTTCGTCTTCAAAAGCTAAGCGTCAGAAGAAGACAAAAAGTGATGATATCGATAAACAGTTACAAGTTGTTTTGCGAAGGTTAGAGAAATCAGATGGAACTACCATGGAAGAATATAATGGAGTTTTGGACAGTATGATAATGCTCTAAATGAATGACCCTTTATATATTGCAGCACTACGTATCTTTTGTGAAAGTCAATCACATCGAGAGTAATGGATGACATTAGTTCGAAAACCCCGAACAAGTTAGAATCAATTGGCTAAAGATGATTGCGAAGAAATTAGGATTTCTTTGAATGTAATGGATTTTGAATTTATCTTTTGTAGAACTTCAACTATGGATTTTTATGATAATGTAGTATTTGGATTTGTAAATATTCAAGAATTCTCTTGGTGGTTGTAATATGTGATTCATTATGTATTTGTTTTTTTTTTCAAGGTTAATATATATGTGATATTTGACTTTATATTTCAATGAAATATTTTTAGCCGGTGATTAAAGTATTTTATTTTTGTTTTAGAATGAAAATAAAGAATTCAAATATCATCTTGAAGAAAGTTGCAGTTATTCTATTAATGAAGAAAATAAGGAGAAATAAAAGAAGACCCGACACCGATTCCTCTCTTAGTGAAAAATTATATGTAAAAGAAATTACTAAAGGAATTCTCATTATCTCGAAATGTTGAGAATGAAGATTGATCTATTCATAAAGTTGTGTACCTACTTCGAAAACAAAGGATGGTTATCGTTACATTTTCGTTAAAGAGAAAATGAGAATATCATATAACAAAAATTAAAAGTGAAAGTCTAAACTTTCAAATGAATTATAGTTCACCAACTCTATTTTTCTTACTTCTCATAATTTTGAGTACATTTTAATTATTGAAATTATTTTTTAATTAATTTTATTATCATAATTCTACCAATTGAATGCTTTTATGTGTGAGCATGTCAAAAGTTTTCCATTGTTTTATTATCATAATCCCACTAAAAGCTTTAAATTAATTTCACATAACTTCACCAATGGTTAGAATTTAGGAAGACTCCAAAAAGCTCTCTATATATAAGGATTCTTTCTTTCTTTCTTTTTTTTCACACCATAATTGCACACTCTTTAAAATTGTCTAATTTATATATATATATTCTTTTGTTTATTCTTCAAACTTTTACTATTATCAATACATTGACAATGTATATGTCAAGAACTTGTCAATTCTCTCCATTCAACTGTAAAACAATTAGTTCAGGTTATGTGGAATTCTTGAAACGAGGATTTTGAGATTGAAATTGACGTCGTGACCGAAAGAGCCTGATAATAAAGTGACATTTGGATCTAAATATGAGAAATTTATTCATCATTTTTTTTATTTGTTTTTTCGTATGAAATTTAAGTTCGATTTGTGTATGAAACTCGAGTTTTCTTTGTATGTGTTTCATTTATTGGCTTTAAGTTTTATTAATATTGTCATTTTATTTTGTTTTAGGGGATGAGTACATGATATTATCGAACATCATAGTATGAAATAGAACGAATCATCTTTTATAGATAACTGTACATTTGAAATTAAGACACCCTATTAAAATACATATATTATGAATTAAGTCATATATTTTGGAATTTCATGTATTAAGTAACTTAATAATAAAATTTGAAATGATGATGTCTATTAGATATTATTTCATTCAATTTTTAGGGACTCATATTGTATTATGAAAAATAAATAAAAATTATGTATCTATAAAAAAAAAAACTTAAAATCCAAATAAACAACTCATGGGTTATTGAATGTCTACAATAAAAAAATAAATAAAATTAACTCAATCATTGTATTTTATCCAAACATTTAAAAAATATTAAATACACCAGACAACCCTAATAATCAAATTTAATCTATATCTTTGGAATATTACGCTTGAGAATGAATGAGACCTCACAAAACTCATTTTTTTAATTCTCTTCAATTTTTCTCTCTTGTAACATTTTATTTTGTGTAAATGAGTTTTAAACATTATCTATCATTAATATAATAATTTTAGTAACTTTAATTATTATATACTACTACTATGGTTCAAAGAATTTTAGAACTTTGCTTATATTTCAAATAGTGTTCATTTAAATAAAAGATTTTTTTTTTTATGATAAATAACAAAAAACTATGAATGACACACTTACTAGACTTTTTATTTTTAAAAAATAGTATTTTTTTCATATTTTTATATTCTTTGTTTCTCATATAAATGTTGACAAGAGTAATTAAAAAAATATTTTTTTTATAAAACAAATTTCATATATAAAACGAGCTTAAAAAAGACGAACAAAAAAATAGTTGAAAATAACAATTAGAAAATTCATAAAGCCACAACTTTTGAATTAGTGAAATACTTTCTAAATAAATTCTCATATGAATACTTCACTAAATAATTAAAAAAATAACTAAATGAAATGGTTTATATATAATAAAATCCCTTCTCTTAATTTTCCTTAATTGCTCTCTTTTAACATTTTATTTTGTTTAAATAAATTTTAAGCATTATTTATCATTAATTAATATAACAATTTTAATGAATTTAATTGTTATCTATTATTATGGGTTTAAAGAATTTTAAAAAAATTCTTATATTTGGAATAGTGAAAATTTTCATATAAATAAAAGATAATTTTTTATAATAAATAACAAAAAACCATGAATGACTCACTTACTAAACTTTTTATTTAATTTTTTTAATATTTTTTAATTCTGCATCTCTCATATAGGTATTGATAAGAGTAATTAAAAAATATTTTTTTATATAACCAATTTCATGTCATATCATATCATACAAGAGAACGTAAAAGTGGAAGCTCAAGTTTTCAAATAAATGAGATCTCTCCAACATTTTTTTCCTTCTTTCTTAAGATTTTGAGTATATTAAATTATTCATGCAGTTATACCTCTTGACAAGCAAGTTCCATTAGAGGAAGAGGGAGATGACAACATTATTAAAATATGTTTGCGATATGTGACTTCGATATGATTTTTATATTTTTATGGGCTAGTTGGGAATGTGTTGCACATAACTCATGAATGTTGTTGGAAATTCTGAATGGCCCAGCGAACAATTTTCAATTTCGATTGCTAGGTAAGTTCTTTTTATATTATATTTCATATTAATTTAATTGTATAATGCAATTTAGTATATTAATGAGTTATGCAATTGAATAATATTTCTTCATATTAATTATACAGATAATTATTATTTATGTGACGCTGCATATACGCATGCAAGGAGATTTATGGCGCCCTACCATAATATAAAATATTAGTTGTCTGACTTTAGGATCAACGGTCCTAGAACAAAGGAATAATTTTTCAACCATACTTTTGCCAAATTATGGAATGCAATTAAACGAGCTTTGGAGTTTTTGAAAATGTGTTTTCCAATCTTGAAATTGATGGCATCATATACATTTGAAGTGCATAGAAATATTGTTATTACTTGTATAACTATTCATAACTATCTTCGAAAAACAATTATGACAGATAATTTTTTCAACCAATTTACTGAAAGTTATGAAGCAAATGATTCATCTAATGATGAAATAATTACCTCAGAAATTGAAATTAGAAGGGGAATCAAGCAAGCAGATCAAACATATATGATTAACTTGAGAGATAGAATTGCAATTGTTTGATTCTTGAATTTAATTTTTTTTTTTTAAATTCTATGTTATTGTTGATTTATGATAATTTATATATTTGAATTTTTAGTATGTTGATGGTGTTTTTATTTTATTATTTTATTTTCGATTTCATTTTTTTCTATTATCTTGATTCAAAATTAATTATGTAAATTAAATAATTTTTAGCATTCAAATTTTATACTTATTAAACAAACAAACAAAAAACATTCAACATTTAAATTTTCAACACTTAAAATTTTAATTTTATCAAACAACTTTATGATATTTTTAGCACTTAAAATTTAAACACTTCAGTAGTTAATTTTTCAACACTTAAAAATTAAATGATTATCAAACATTTTCTTACTGTGCAAAAAAAAATTTGTGTTCAAATATTTTAAACTTCACCATAGTGTCTGAGTGCTATTAAAATGATAAATCTAATTAAAATTTGAATTTGTGATTAAGAAGAAAGTTATTTTGGAAAAAATGATAAAATATATTTGCCGAATGAAAAATGTGATAATTGATTTGGAATATCCGAAAAAAATAGCATTAGCATAATTATTTTACGAGGGAGTAGCAGTCGATATGATCTTTACATTTTATTGAGACCGCTCACTTCGAAGTTAGAGATTAATATGATGCACCAGAATTAATTCCAAGATACTATTGAATAATGACCTCCAAATATATTAAAAACTAAGGGCGCTATAACAATTTTCAAAAATTTAAATCTAAAATAATAATAAAAAAATAAATATGCAGACGTTAAAAAGTGTACAAAATATAATTCATCTTATCCACTTTGGAAGTGGAGGCACGAATTTTTTAGGTGAAATTGTGTCTCCAAAAATTAAATCATCTACAAATATATCCAAAATCAATCCAGACAATCAAAAAACATTTTTAGTGGTTCTGATTTATTATCAAACTACAAATTCCTATGTCTAAAGACACTATATTAATTTTTTTTTATTATTAATACGTGTGAAAAGATAATAAATAATTAAAAAATAACCAATTAAATATAAATAAAAAATTTAAGGGTACAATATGTACTATACGTAACCGTTTTAGAGGTGGATGTGTAAAATTCTTGTTTGAAAGATTTTAAGATATTAGAAATATTATATTATATAAAATTATAAAGATTTAAAATGATGTTTCATCTCAACTATTGAATTCCAAGTTGATCCAACAATTCAAATTCACGTCAAAGTGTCAAGTTTAATTGACATGAGAGGGGCTCATCAATTGATGGGAATGAAAGAATCATCATAGCGGTGGGAAAGTGGAGAGCCCCTAATTAACCAACCACAAAATGTTCCTGGTTTATAGGGCAAAATTGTCTGTTTTTGTTTTTGTTCCATACAGGTGTCAGCAAGGCAAAATTGTCTGTTTTTGTTTTTGTTCCATACAGGTGTCAGCAAGGGATGCACCACCTATTCGCCATTTCAGCTTGAACATAGGAGGAACTTTGCTCTTCATTGATGTAACTATTTTACTTCTTTCAATCCCCCATTTCTTCATCTAAACAATTTACCTCCAGGAACCCATTAATATTGTTTTTCCTCCAAGCAACAAAAGGTGATTATATCCCCATTTCTTGCCCTCTTTTTGTTACATACATGTGCTTGTGTATGTATGTGTGTGTGTGTGTGTGTGTGTGTGTGTGTGTGTGAAAACATATGATCAAATGTACAAATGCATCATGTTAAGATCTCAAATGTTTTCATGTAATGCAAAGGCATAGACAAAGAATGGAGATTGATTCCATAAGACTCATCCGATTGGTGTTTATGTTCCTGGATTAGTGTTACTGTTCCCAGAAAACTGAGAATAGAAACAGACATAGGAAGAAAAATATGTTTTCTTCTGGTCCCAATTTTTAGAATAAAGTCTTAGGAGAAAAATTGATTTGTTCCAACAATTTCCTTGTGTTCGAAGTTAGCTGAGAAAAGAAACAGAACTCTGCGAACGAGAAACACTATGTGCCTGTTTAGTAGTCTAAAATATCTTCTTTTTTTGGGAACCAATTTGTATATTTCTCAATTTTCCTACGATTTCATCAAGACTTTGTTTGAAAAAACAAAGAAATATACAATATTTTTATCTCAAGTTTTAAACCATACTCCAAATTACACGAGAAAATAGCATATGTGATCAAATTAAAATGATTAACTAGTCAATACAATATACAATAACAATTCATAAATTTATTAATTAAAAGTATAATTTGCAAATTGAAGGGCAACCAAACGGCCCGTAAACAAAATGCCACCTAAACTGATCAATTGTGATTCCTAACAGGTTTTGACAAACAAAAGAATGGTAGAATCAGACAGAGAAACCAACCAAGAAAAGAAGCCGGAGCAAATAAAAGAAGGGGAAGGAGATATGGCTTTAGACATGAACTCACCATTTTTGACACAGCTGAATCTCATTTTGATCCTGTGGTTTCTCTCATTGTCTACTGAAGAGTGGTTAAGCTGCGACGGAAGGGGCGAAATGGCAATTTTGAAAGATCGTATGCCCAAGCCCATAATGTCGAGGCTGCAGACAAGAAGAAGAGAGGTGAATAAATTCAGAGAAAATGAGAGACAAATGCCAAGGTTTCAGACAAAGATAAGAGATTGCAGGTACAGTCATCCACTTCATATACTACTCACTTGAAAAATTCACTTCTACTTTAAATCAGAAAGGTAAAACCTAATTCTTCAATCTCTACATTGAATGGACAGTTAACAAACAGAACATATATTTTGAATCAGGAGGAGGTAAACCTAGTTCTTGATATCCACATTGAAAGGACAGTTAAATCCTTTGAAATTCGAAGTTGGTACAAAATTATTTACACAAAATTGAAGGGCAATATCGACCTTTTTGTGATTTACAAAACTTTGATCAAAGTCATATTGATCTTTTTTGTACAGGTACCAGAGAAGAATGTGAGAATATCATGCAAGCAGAAGCAGATACCGCTGAAATCGAACAGCAATAGGATTTTACAACTACTTTTTTAAGAGGGAATTGCATTTGAAGGAAATATTAATACTTAGATATACTACAAGTCATTTTCATTGTAAGGTTACACAAAATCTAGATAATAGTTTTTGTTTCTATTTATTATATTTTCACATGAAAATGCAATCAAATATTCAGCGGAGAAAATTTTGCAGCTACTATTTTGAAGGTACTAATGATTTAAAAAAATAAATAAAGCAAGGCAGACATGAAATCAAGCAAAGCATTTAGTATCGGTTAAATGTCCTGTCGCAGAGGGTGAGCCTTGGGTACAATGGTAAGATTGCTCCATTGTGACCTGGAGGTCTCGGGTTCAAATCTTGGAAACCACCTCTATATATAGGGATAAGGCTGCGCACATCTAACCCTCCCCAAACCCCGCAATGACAGGAGCCTTCATACATACATTGGGCTGCCCTTTTTTTAAATGCACCGATGCAAAACCGCAGTTTGGATTTTGGAATTCCAAAACCATCTAAGGTGCCTGTCTGGCATTGACTTTTCACCCCGAGAACGCAACTATTTTTTGTGAGGAACTTGTTTGTGGTTCCTTCTCTGTAAACACAGTTCGAGGCTTTAAAAGCTTGTGCCTGCATTCATGAAACAAAAACGCAAAATGGTGAACCAAACAGGAAAAAACTGAAAATTACTGCTAACAAATCTTGCATCTGTAATATCAAGAATTTGAAAGTAAAATACTGCATTCAGCTTTTGGAATTCAAAACCAATTTACGTACTTGTTCGGGTTTCGCCCCAAGAAAGCAGCTATTATAGTGAGGAATCTGTTTGCAACTGCTTCGCTATAAAAAGCAGTTTAAAGCTTTAAAAGCTTGTACCTGCATTTGTGAAGCAAAACCCAAAAACGGTGCACCAAACAAGACATAATCTGAAAATAACACCCTGATGACTCTTGCATGCTCAATTGTAACAAATCGATCCAGCAGCGAGAAGAAAAAGATCTGATTTCAACAGCAAAAACATTTCCATTTATTGCATTATTCCTAGCATGCACTTATTGACAAAGCAAAAGCTCAGAAAAAGCATTTTAACAAGGAAAATACATATTCCAAAACAAGGGGAAGAAATATATAGCACAAACTAGAACAAGTCTATCATTCTCTCTAGAAGAGAATATAAGCACACCTTGGCTTCTTAATCCTCTCTCCCTCGCCTACAAAAATAGCAAATTTGATAAATAAATACCCGATCATCCTGCACATCAGTCTGATATCCTTATCTCAACTCCTAAGAGGTCCTTCACTTGCTCATAGGTCACAAATGCAATAGCTATAGACGGAACTACCTGAATAAGATATAATGGAAGTAAATCATATCAGTTACAGTCATACATATCTGAACTACAGAAGATAATAAGTTCTGTAAAATTTAAAATATTAACAACATGCCATTTTGCTGAGCCTTACAATACGAATTTTTCAAAAAAAAAAAATGAAAAAAAAAAAAGGCAATCCAGTGCACATACATGCAAGTCTTGCTGCATATATGGAGAGATTGTTTCCGTAATATAATAAGAATAACAAAATTGAAGTTACTGTTCAAACAAGTCGATTCCACCCACCCCTCCTTTCCTATATTTTTCCCCATGCGATAAGAAATGGATTTCCTAACGACTTAGCCATCATATTGACACGAGAGAAAAAGAGAGCCAATTGCAATTTGCAAATAAGTAATAACTCTACAAATCCTTCCTCCCTGGCCCACACAAGGGAACAGAGATATATGTAAATGTTATTTAATAGGCAGATCACATGCTGAAAACTGGGACTGACCTTCACTGAATTAGGGACCAAACCCTTGTACAATGCTCTAAATCCTTCATGCCTAACAGTTTTCCGGAAAGCATCAACCATGCCTGTATACTCGAGAGAGGCTTTGCTCCTGCCATCTCCAGTAACAATGGAAGCAGCATCTTTCCATCCCACCATCTGCATTCTTCGGCGAATGACATCAAGAGGGTAAGCAACGGTTTGGCCAACTGTTCCTGCAGCAGCCCCACATGCAAGCCTTGTGAGCACACCCAGCTCAGAATCTTCAACAAGCCCGAACGTTTTACTTTTGATCAGCCAATCTTTCAGAGATTCATACACAGCAAAGTTGAGACCAACATATGGAACCTGCAAACATGTAAATGGAGTACAAGGAATAAAGATACGAAATACTAGAGAATACATATACAAGCTAAATTTCCACCACCAACTGAACTCGATAGAAGGAAACATATGATTTATTGAACATCTTTCTGAATTGGGGCAATAGTGCCGATCTCATTCAAGGTAAGTACTTATATACAGCTCCTACTCGAAGTACTTTTATGAAAAGAAAGGCATCCAACTCAAGGAAAGTAATTATGAACAGCACATATTCGGAGTTCATAACCCAATTCAAATTAGAATTGATCAACTAACCAGGAGACGCATCTAAGTAAACTTTGCTAGATTAGAATATCAATAGTCTAAACAAGCACAGGTGACAACCCTTTGAGCAGTATCAAAAAATCTACTACAGCACACACAGAGTATCATGACTAGAAATGACTAATGTGCCCATCAGGAAATGAAGTCCAACTTTCTGAAGTGTGAAAAGTATAAAAGATAACAAATTAAAATTATCACGATTATAAGCTCGCGAATAAAATTAGGACTTACAACTCCAATGACAGAAGGAAGCCAGCCCTTATACAATGCTCGTGGTCCTTCCTGACGAAGCACAGTTGATAAAGCATGGAACATTCCTCTGTATTGATAAGGAGACTTCTCTGTCTATTATAATAGGAAAGAAGAGGATTGTCATGCTATTGCATAAGGCACTGGAATAAACACCACAAATTTTTTAAGCAAATACCACCCAAGTTTTAGATATAATGCTACAAGGACGCACAACCTGTACAGTCAGTCTGCCACGGACCATGTCCATGGGATAAGTTGCAGACATAGCAATTATTCCAGCACAAGCTCCAGCTCCAAGACGTAGTAAAGGAGTGAGCTGAGCATCCTCTGCATAGAATAAACAGAGTCAAAATGAAGTCATATTCCCTTTTTCCTTCTCTGGATTTTTTCCTTCTAATTATCAAGAGCAAGCTATAAATATAAACATACCATTGCCAGTTTGCTGCCGGTATAGCCATAGTATACCTCTGTTTCAATATGATAACAACAAAGAGTTATAGAAGGAAGAATAAATTAGATAGATAAATGATTGAACAATTCACCGGGGAGAGGCGAAACGAGAGAGATCTTGGAATAACAAAGATTAACAGGTTCCGTAATCATAATAACACTAAGCTACTTGTAAAACAGGAACTTACTTCGAGGCTTCCTCATAGCTGAAGAACTTGACTGCAGAGTTTGGTACAATACGGGCACAATTAGTACCATTGCCTTTGAACAATCCTTTGAGACCCTCAGTTCGCCATATGTATTTCAAGCCTTGCACTGTACCATTGTATTTTATGCTGTGGGGATTTTGAACCTGCAAATTGCAAGAACTACTTAACTCTAGATGTAAAGGATACTCTAATCACAGAGCTGTAGCATGGAATGTGCTTTTTCACATGAATATTGCAAAATAATATACCAAATTAGGTCAACACACATTGGAAATTATATTTTCTTATTGATATCGCGTTCAGGATAAAAAAGGAGAAGCACAAGTGGAAAGTAAAGAAAAGCACAAGTGGAAAGTAAAGAAAGTTGAACTAGCCGGTAAATGGAATTAAGTGGCAAATGGGGGCTAAGAGAATCCTATTCATTCACTATAAAATTGATCATCGTTCCTGAGTAACCACTACCATGTAATAGATATGCAGATCCTCCAAATAGTCAGTGTGTCGTATTTAGTTTTCTTTTTCTTTTTCTTTTTCATTTCATTTACTCTTATATTTCTTATTGAGGTGCAAGGCACAGTATGTGAGTACTTCCGAAACATTAAACAACAGCGTGGATCATGTAGAAAACCCAATGGGCCTAACTCTCAAAAGACACCTTGTAAGATAAGGATTGCCCTAAACTTTTATATATAGCTCATGATCAAGTAACACAAGCGATGCGGGATTTAACATGCCCTTCACGCGTAGGGTGGACTTTGACAAACCATTGTGAACGGATATCGGGAGAAGAGCCCAACATCGATATGGGATTCAACACGCCCTCTCACGCATAGGGTGGATTTTTTGACAAATCACTACGAAGGGATATCGGAGGACCCAACATCCATGTGAGATTCAACACACCCAATACCAGACAAGAGTCTTGATTTTGATACCATGTAGAAAACCCAATGGGCCTAACTCACTCTCAAACGACGAGACGCCTTGTAAGATAAGGATTGCCCTAGACTTTTATATATAGCTCATGATCAAATAACACAAGCGATGTGGGATTTAACATGACCCTCACGTGCAAGGTGGACTTTGACAAACCACTGCGAACGGTTATCGGGGGGAGGGCCCAACATCGATATGGGATTCAACAGATCATATCCCTTAAAATTGCAATAACATTTCATTCAATGACAATTACCTTCTACTAAATACAGAATTTGTATTGTATCCTGAAAGTACAATGCTAATTGTCACGGTCTTAGCTTGTCCAATGCTTGTTCTCGCACATGGCCGCTTGTCCGTGACCCTTTTCATTTGTTTTCTAGACTAGTTTAGCTTAGATTAGCTTAGTTTAGTTTATTTCTTTCATTTCTTGTAGAAAGACACCATTATGACTCCTCGAGCATAATGATGTCTATTGTGGTCACTTGTATTTTTTTCCGTAAAGTATTATGTGGGAGGACATGCTCTTGAAGTCATTCAAGCCTTTCACACCTTGTAGCCTTTGATATTAATACAATTGTTGTTATTATTGTAATTGTATTCTTCTCTACATTGCCGGCATGTGTTGTTGTAGGGAAACTCGTTGCTATTGAAACCGCTTCCGCTATTTAAGATCCTCTGATCTTCAGGCTTGCTACTAGGCGATCCCCTAGTTAGCGCCGCACGGTCCACTTTCTAGCCTCAAAAGGCTCGGCCCGTGACAGTTGGTATCAGAGCAACGGACTGATCCGTTGCCTGACTACGTTGGTGAAATACCATGTCGACGAAAGATCGTCTCGACGCGCTTGAACAAAGCATTTCCCGCATTAACGCTGCTCTAGCTCTTTTGCGAAGCCCCAATGCTAATGGGGAGGGGACATCTCAGAACCCCCAAATCGATCACCTGATCGAACGAATGGGCCTAGTTGCCGAGACATCCGCTGGCCATCATGCTCAGATGGAACAGTCAGTCCTTGATCTCCAAAGCGAGTTGGATGACTTGAAGAACATGGTGTACCGAGCTCTTGCTAGAGACTCCAGGCAACCTACTTCGAGGGTTCGCCTTCCTGAACCTCAATCCTATGGCGGTTCAAGAGACGCCAAGGAGCTTGAAAACTTCCTCTTTGATGTGGAGCAATACTTTCGGGGCACCGGAGTAACCTCCGAGGAAGAAAAGGTGACAACAGCTTCCATGTATATTTGTGCTAATTGTCACGGTCTTAGCTTGTCCAGTGCTTGTTCTCGCACATGGCCTCTTGTCCATGACCCTTTTCATTTGTTTTCTAGACTAGTTTAGCTTAGATTAGCTTAGTTTAGTTTATTTCTTTCATTTCTTGTAAAAAGACACCATTATGACTCATCGAGCATAATGATGTCTATTGTGGTCACTTGTATTTTTTTCCGTAAAGTATTATGTGGGAGGACATGCTCTTGAAGTCATTCAAGCCTTTCACACCTTGTAGCCTTTGATATTAATACAATTGTTGTTGTTATTGTAAATGTATTCTTCTCTACATTGCCGGCATGTGTTGTTGTAGGGAAACTCGTTGCTATTGAAACCGCTTCCGCTATTTAAGATCCTCTGATCTTCAGGCTTGCTACTAGGCGATCCCCTAGTTAGCGCCGCACGGTCCACTTTCTAGCCTCAAAAGGCTCGGCCCGTGACAGTTGGTATCAGAGCAACGGACTGATCCGTTGCCTGACTACGTTGGTGAAATACCATGTCGACGAAAGATCGTCCCGACGCGCTTGAACAAAGCATTTCCCGCATTAACGCTGCTCTAGCTCTTTTGCGAAGCCCCAATGCTAATGGGGAGGGGACATCTCAGAACCCCCAAATCGATCACCTGATCGAACGAATGGGCCTAGTTGCCGAGACATCCGCTGGCCATCATGCTCAGATGGAACAGTCAGTCCTTGATCTCCAAAGCGAGTTGGATGACTTGAAGAACATGGTGTACCGAGCTCTTGCTAGAGACTCCAGGCAACCTACTTCGAGGGTTCGCCTTCCTGAACCTCAATCTTATGGCGGTTCAAGAGACGCCAAGGAGCTTGAAAACTTCCTCTTTGATGTGGAGCAATACTTTCGGGGCACCGGAGTAACCTCCGAGGAAGAAAAGGTGACAACAGCTTCCATGTATCTTTGTGGTGATGCTAAATTATGGTGGCGAACCAAATATGCAGACATCCGGGAGGGAAGCTGCACTATCAATACTTGGGAAGACCTTAAAGCTGAACTTAAGGTACAATTCCTTCCTGAAAATGTCGAGTACACGGCTTGACGAAGACTGAGAGAGCTGAAACAGACCGGACAAGTCCGAGACTATGTCAAGAAGTTTATGGCTCTCATGCTGAACATTCGTACAATGTCCCAAGAGGATAAGTTGTTTTGGTTCCTAGATGGCTTGAAAGATTTTGTACGTCAGGAAATACAAAGACAACGTCCTGTTGATTTATCTGTTGCCGTTGCTGCTGCAGAAAGAGTAACTGATTACTCTCCTGAACCTACCACTAACCATGACAAGAGGAAAGACAAGAATGTCTCCCATTATGATGGAAGTGGAGGTCAATCATCTCGGGGAAGCCCACCAAGACGTTGGAGCAACCCCAACTCAAATTCTAAATCAAGGAGTCCTCCAAGGAGTCCGCGCCGAGGTCAGCACTCAAGATCTGGCCATTCGTTCAACAACTCAGGGGCATCACTGGGTCCAGCAAACCAGAAGCCTCACTAGGGCAGACAGGCCCATAAAAATCCAACTCCTTGTTTTTTGTGCAACAAGAATCATGATGTATCCGATTGTCCACATAAACATGCTTTGTCCGCGCTGCAAGCATCGATTCAGGAAGAAAAGGAACGTCGGGGAAAATATATTGTAGAGCAGGAGGAGGAAACTTCAGACGAGTCTGATGCTTATCAAATGAGTACAATTCGTTTGTTGAATGCCATGAAGCGACAGCCGGTCGCAAAGAAGAAGGTCATGAAGAAGAACCTCATGTTCGTGGACCTTCGAATAAATGGGCGGAATTCTTGTGCTTTAGTTGACACTGGTGTTACACACAATTTTATGTCCGATAAGGAAGCTAATCGGTTGGGCTTACGTGTCGAAAAGCACTCAGGGAGATTGAAGGCCGTGAATTCTGAAGTGAGTCCCGTGATTGGAGTCGCCAACACGGTACACACGAAGATTGCTCCGTGAGATGGGTTCCTCAACTTCACCATTGTTCCCATGGATGATTTTCGAGTGGTATTGGGGATGGAATTCTTTATGGACACTAAGGCAGTCCCAATGCCTTTTGCAGATTCGCTTTGTATGATGGGAGATCGATCATGTGTCATTCCTACAACGCAATATTCAATTGAAGACAGATCCGTTTCGGCTCTGCAGCTTGAGATGGAGGAATATCAAGACGACCTTCTAGTACTTAGTGGGGGAGAAACTAACCCACAAGGGCCACCTTTGATTCCAGCAAAAGGGTTGTTTGACTATGTTCGAATTGCTTCTCCAAGAGAAATTCCAGAGGAGTTTCCCCCTCATCCGGATGGGGAAAAATCTACAGATATCAAGTTCCCATTGGGCCAATCCGCTTTCATGTTAGCCAACAGTGCGAAGACCCACTTGCTTTCGGTGGGACTACATCCAGAAAGACGGAAGTACCGACTTTGTGTACCGAGGGTCAGAAATTCGGGGAACAAAGGTACAACAGTTGTAGTGGTGGATCAAGCATTGAGTTCTACAGCCTTATATCCAGCACTTCAATTCCAATATTCCAAGGACACCGCCGCACAGGTTCTCAAGTATGATACTCAGTTATGGAATGTTCCGAGGGGTATTGATTCGTGCTTCAATCTGCACAAGTACTTTGATGTCAACTTGGGATCTAGTGAGATTGTCGCAAACCAGCCACTGTATCCTCATTCAGTGGATAAGCTCTACAAAGCCAACATATCTGGAAAACAGCAGAAGACGTTACAACCGCAGACCAAATCAGAAGCAGTATCAGAAGAAGTCTACGAGGACGTCGACAGCTCAAGTGGGGGAGAATGTCACGGTCTTAGCTTATCCAGTGCTTGTTCTCGCACATGGCCGCTTGTCCGTGACCCTTTTCATTTGTTTTCTAGACTAGTTTAGCTTAGATTAGCTTAGTTTAGTTTATTTCTTTCATTTCTTGTAGAAAGACACCATTATGACTCCTCGAGCATAATGATGTCTATTGTGGTCACTTGTATTTTTTTCCGTAAAGTATTATGTAGGAGGACATGCTCTTGAAGTCATTCAAGCCTTTCACACCTTGTAGCCTTTGATATTAATACAATTGTTGTTGTTATTGTAATTGTATTCTTCTCTACATTGCCGGCATGTGTTGTTGTAGGGAAACTCGTTGCTATTGAAACCGCTTCCGCTATTTAAGATCCTCTGATCTTCAGGCTTGCTACTAGGCGATCCCCTAGTTAGCGCCGCACGGTCCACTTTCTAGCCTCAAAAGGCTCGGCCCGTGACACTAATCATCACAGGTAGGAAGGTTATGGTCCTCCATTGCTGTGGATTTGATTCTCAATAAATACATGATATCTTCCGAATCACAACAACAAAGCATCCAAGGTAAGTTACATGGATCTGCTTTAAGGCTTGAAGCTGAGAGAGGCTGTGGTAAGGTTGTCCCATCCATTAGATATGAAAACAATCTACAAATTCCTTCCTAATTATCTAATTCCAAGAGAGGAGGCCTAGCTCAGCATCAACCAATGATATCATGGTGTCTTATCAACTTGCCTGATTGGAGATCAATGAGGCTCTAGAAAGGTAGCCTACTTGAGGATCCTGATGCTAGAACATATGGGCCAACACCAAAGAGTGGTTTGGTGCTAACTGTTAACTCTATTTCAAGAAAACTTGCATTGTGGTTTGCTTGATTGGGTAAAATTTCAAACCTTACCAGAAAATTGATGTGTATTCTTTCGTGGAAAAAGATTTTAAAAGGCCCACCAAAACCTATCACTCCCTCTAGGTTACCATTTCACTTCCCTTTGACCGTCTTTCCTTTATTCCATTACGACTTTATTCCATTACCATGATCTATAGAGCCCAAGTATCCAAAATAATTAAAACAAGGTATTCACGCCTGTTTGAATATTAAAAAAACTACAATGCATGCATTAGGTCTTAATCTAATTGAATCTTAGATTCTAGAGCTTTTCTCAGAAATTGTAACTTATATTTAAGGTACGTTCAAGTTCTATCAACAAGGTCAAGGTCTATATCATCCATAGACAAAACACAACATTGATCTTTTTTTATTTTTTTTCTAAGTCAAATCACACCTCGATCTTGGATACGTCGAGTTCATACATCACCGCAACAAAATAATAACGAATCAATGTCGACCTTTGATATGAACCCATATTAACAAAAAAAACAAAGGTATCGCCTCATGTTACTTGAATGCTGGTGACTATTCCATCGTGTCCTTAATCACCTCAATGTAAACGTTAGATGCTTGTTTTTTTCTTAAAAAAGAACCACAAAAACTATATGTAAATATTTCCTCTTCGCATAGTATTTATCCATTAATCATCAAAGTGTATAAATGGCTTAGGAGGTTAACCTGCTAGACATAAATCCAAACTGATTTTTAGGTATGCACATCTCAGGACTTCTTAGTCTTACTTTATATTATATAACCCTCTCCAAAAGTTCCATAGCATGACTCATAAGCTATATTCCTCAATAGTTAGTACAACTTTGGATATCCTCTTTGGTTTTTGTAAGTAAAATATTTCTTCTCTAATAATCCTACCATCTTTTATTCTTCACTTTGTTAATGAAGAACTTATTAACCACTCTCTCCCAATGTCTCCAGAACTCTTCTAAACCTCAATAGTGATCTCATCCGGCCTTATGGGACAAAGGAGAAGTACATTCTTCAGTGTCAAGGTAACATGATTTTTTCAACAAGTACATGAATGACCAATAATATAACATATGCCCTTTTTGGGGGGTAAGCAAATGAACTTCACTGAAAACTCAGAAGGGCAGTAAACTCACAAGCTAAACAAAATGCACCAGCTAAAACAAAGGGAAAATGAAACAGAACAAAATACAACAATCACAGATAATCGAAAGGAACTCCACAAGAACAACTTAGCTCTCCCAGCAGAGCCAACCCCAATTGCCAATCAAAACCACAAATCTTCCCCTTAATGTTTGGAAAATTAACCTTAGGAGAGCCTTTCATATCCCACTATATACGTCTATATAATCTAACGTCCAAACCATTCTTCCATAAGAAGAGCAAAGAAAACTAACAACAAAGAACTTCATTATCAAGAGAACAACCCACGGAAAGGAAATCAGAGAAAATTTCTTATTAAGGATCTGAGATATGAAGAATAAGTTAAAGAGAGTATGATGGACTGATGGTTTTCGGATCTACATATATATCCAGAATCAATTAGCAGAAGGAAATCAAATATGAATGCTATAAACCTGTAGCAATATTTTTAGTCGTTCCAGTGGAGCTACAGCAGTGCGAGACCTGCAATAGACACAGCAAATCTCATAAATATCAACATCAAAAAGAAAAGACTAGAATATACAAGTCATTTGTAGTTAAGAACCTAGACAAGCATGTGTGACCATTGAGGATTTTGTTGCTTGGGATGTCAGGACATACAAGTCATATTCAGATTCTGAAATAAGTGGAAACAAAGAGAAGATCATGGAGAGAACATTCCGTACCACTTGCAAGGGCAAGGGCGATTTAGGTTATGACACAAATATTACAAAAGAAAGATGCAGTTAAAAAACAATCTACTGACTCGAATTTGTGGCCTTGAGGCTGGGGACTATTCATGGAACTAACCCATATAGCTGGGAATCTTGGTACTTCAACAAGTTATTACAAAGAAACCATGAGATCAAGACGACTAATCTTATAGCACATGGAATGAGTGAATAATAAGTCTCTTTCCCCATCTTTTAAGGACACTAACAGCACCCCGGCACAAAAAAATCTCCATTCGATTATGGACTTCAAGATAAAAAGAACAATGCAGAGCAATCAACAACACTAAAACCCTCAGAAGTGAGAGTCATCAAAAAACCAAGATCATTTCTAATGAGTTAACAGCACAAGATTCAGGCTGTATCTCCAGAAGCTAAAAGTTAAGACTAAAAAGTTTAAAACATAGCCACAAACAACTACAGTATTAATATTTAAAAATGAAAAAAAAAAAAAAAAAAAGCTACTGGGTGCAAGAAATTCGACAGTGGGTTTTCAATTACATCGCTCCAAATCTATTGCCACATATTACTAGAAAAAAAATATCAACTATTAGTGCTTATTCACGCGGATTCGTGAAAACATTCTTATGTGAACATTTTGTGTCCCTTCATCTACTAAATTCAATCGACTCTGGTAAATTATTAGGTTTGACACTAAGATGAAAATGCCAACTTTCATATGTTTTCGTTTCCACTGTTCCTAACATTTTCCACAAATAAGCATATAGAATCATCATGAGAGAGAGGTAGAAGCTTACACGCCTCCGGCGACGCCGCCGGCAACAAGAGACTTGCAGATACTGAGGATCTGCTCACTGGTAGGCTTAACTCCTTCTCTCGCTAGCTTCGCCTCCTCCGCTAGATTCACGATAGTCGACACCGCGGACTCGCTCGTCTTCACGTCCTCCGAAGCCATAGCGAGACAAATAGAAAGAGAAACAACCCAATTAAACCAATCAAGTGCTCGCCGGAAACCTAAACCTAAGTGCACTTCGAAATGGAAGCGAGCGATGATCGATCAAAGCTGCGGCGGTTTTCGAAGAGTGAACCTCTGCACACTGGTGATGCTCTTCCTTCTGGTCCTTAGCAGCTCAAATGTTGCTGAAAGCGATACCCTTCATGTGGCGGCGTTCGTGTGGGGGGTGTTTGTGTTTCCGTTAAATAGTCGCTGCTAAAATGCACCACCTGGTAGGAACTAGGAAAAAAATAGACACAATTTGTCTGTACGGTTTTTGGTAATTATTTCTATTTTTACTTGTATTGTCCAAAAATCGAAAACACCAAATAATTATAGGGAAATTACCTATTAATCCCAAAAAAAAAATTATTTACCACCTACACCCATCGATTTTTTTTTGCACCGATTAGTCCCGTCAACACGTTTTTCTTGCACCAATTAGTCCCATCAATATCTTTCCTTGCACCAATTAGTCCCATTTTAAAAAATGGTGAGGATTGAGTTTACCGAAATACCTTCCCATGAGTTTCACATTGAGAAGGAAGATCGTCAAATTGGTGTACCACCTCTGTCAGTCGCCTGCTGCCGCCGGTCGCCGCCGCCATAAATTACAGCTTTACCCCAAATTTTATCACTTTTTGTCACTTTTATATGTTTCAAAAAAAAAAAAATATCTTAATTTTAGGATAAAATCGTTACTAAACATAATGTAAAATAAAAGAACAATTGATGTTATATTCAACATTTACAGGTGTTCAATGTAATATCATATGTATTTTACTCTGCATACAAAAATAAGAGAATAATGGATGTTACATTCAACATCCACATGAGGGGTATTTTGGTTAGAAAAAAATAACATTAAAAAAAAAAAAAACAGTTGATGTTACATTCAACATTCACAGGTGTTGAATGTTACATTCAACATCCACAGAAGGAGCATTCAACATCCACATGAGGGGCATTTTGGTCAGAAAAAAATAACATTAAAAAAAAAAAACACAGTTGATGTTACATTCAACATCCACAGGTATTGAATGTTACATTCAACATCCACATTAGGGGCATTTTGGTCTAAAAAAAATAAAATTAAAAAAAAAAAAACCACAGTTGATGTTATATTCAACATCCACAGGTGTTGAATGTTACATTCAACATCCACATGAGGGACATTCAACATCCACATGAGAGGCATTTTGGTCAGAAAAAAATAACATTAAAAAAAAAAAAAAACACAGTTGATGTTACATTCAACGCTCACATTTGTTAAATGTTACATTCAACATTCACATGAGGGGCATTTTGGTCAGAAAAAAATAGCATTAAAAAAAAAAACAATTGATGTTACATTTAACACCGAATGTTACATTCAACATCCACATGAAGGGTATTTTGGTCAAAAAAAAATAGCATAAAAAAAAATTAATAATTTTGATATTACATTCAACATCCATGTGAGGGGTATTTTGGTCATAAAAAGACAAAAGGACTTATTGGTGCAAAAAAAAAAGTGATGGGAGTATTTGGTAATTTCTTTTGTATTTTAGGACTAAATGGTGCATGCCCCATAATTTTATATATATATATATATATTTTAAAATTTAATGGTAATAAAAAGATATTTGTTACTTAAAATATAAAAATAAATAATAGAAACTAATCTTGAGAATTTTTAAATCTATTTGTTCTCGTTCAAAATATATTGAAAAAAAAGAAGCAAAAAAATATGTTTTTTTTTTTTTTTTTCAATTTCTATTTCTATTTTAATATTTCTAAAAAAAAAAAAAAAAGAAAAAAAACGCCAATCTTGCACTGCATAGTTGGGGATATATGTGTAATTTCAGCCTAAATGGGACTCTAGGTGAAATCAAGCCCTAATGGTATTTCTAAGTGTAAACCTACCCCTTTAAAAATATATATATATATATATATATATATAAATAAATTAATTAGTATTTTATCTTCACGTATATCCTTTTTATTTTTCACACTTTTATCCCTATTTCTTTTCAACTTCTCCTTCTCTGGATTCTAATTCCCCTTCTTCTCCGGCAAGACCGCCACTGACCGTCGGTGCCGACAGTCTCTCTTTCTCTCTCTCCCTTTCCCTAACCCCTCATCTTTTTTAGCTTTTTCTCCCTGGCACTCCCACTCACCTCGCTCTCGCTCTCTCTCTCTGTACACATGTATATGTGTGTGTGTGTCCACAGAGAGAGAGATGAGAAAGGAAAGAAGAAAAGGAAGATCTGGGGAAGGGGGGAATGAAGATGGTTGTGGACAAAGGTAGAGGTATTTGGCGATGGTAAGCGATGTTGGGGTGTCCAACGATGGTAGGGGTGTGTAGGAAATCGACCGAACCGAAAAACCAAACCGAACTGATAAATAAAATCGAAAACGAACCGTTGAAATATAAACTAGCCGGTTTAGATTTGATATAAGGCAAAATCAACACCCTTGGTGCGGTCTATAATTCATGAATAAAAAATGGTATGTTTAACTGAACCGAGTTATATCTAATATGTTGATTAATAACCCTAGTTGTCCACTTCAATTATTCAATAACTGTTCTTTTTATTTACTCTTTCTTCTTCATCTCTTCTATTTATCTCTCCCTCCTCACCTTTTGCCACCCTTCTCTGCCTCATCTATCGTGATCCCTCCTCGTTTCTTCCTTCTCACAGCGATACAACCGTTAATCGCTCCCACAGAAGGGCCTATTGCCCCCATCACTGAAAAAAAGGTCAAGGCTCAGAGACCCATCATTCGCTGAACTGTTTCTCAAATATATGTCGTTGTTGAGCCACCACCAATATTCTGTCTCTCTATCTTTCTTCCTCTCAGATCATTTGGTGTTTATTTGATGGAAACTCACTAATTTGCAACATATATTATTATTATTTCCTCACAAGTTAGATTTGTCCGATTAAAGCTAGTTTGAACTTGATCCTTGAATTTATTTTTTATTTCTTTCCATCTTACCCAAAAATTCCAGACCTAAACTGAAACAGAATTAAAAACCGAGCCGAACTGGATGGTTCAATTTTTCTCTCACACAAACTGAACCGAGCAGTTTTGTTTTTCATGTATGTCAAACCTTGACCCTCGGTTTTGTTACTAATACTCTCCTAAACCACAATGAACCGAACTGCACACACCCCTAGGCGGTGGTCAAGCGTGTCGGGGTGATCGGCTATAGCTAGGGATGCCATAAAAAACCGAACCGATGGGTAACCAACTAAATGATTTGGTTGCGATTTTGATTTTGAAATTAGAAACTTCGATTTTGATTTTGAAATTAGAAACCGAAGCGGTTTTGGTTTTGATTTTGGTGATAGAAACCGCGAAACCGAACCACAAAACCAAACTGCGAAACTAATATTTTAGATATATTTTTTTGCATATATACCCTTATGTTTTTTTTATATATATTTACAGTTTAACCCTAATATATATGTAATTTTTTATTTATTTATTTACACTTTCATCCCTCCTATTATATATGTGTGTAAAGTGACTTAGGGTTTCATTTCTAATTAGTGATTTCCATTTGTTTCCATTTGTTCCCCCATTCTTTTAATTATGGTTACGGATTAAAAACTTTAATTATAATTATGGGTTAGAAACTTTAATTATGGTCATTTTGTGGTTTGATTTTGTTTTTTAGAATTTATATCTTAATTATGTTTTTTTTTATATATAAAAAAACAACGATATGCGGTTTCGCGGTTTTTATTTTATTTTTGGTTTTTATAAAATTGAAAAATCTTAAATAGTTTCATGGTTTCGTGATTTTGATTTTGAATAAATTTAAATGTCTTGGTTTTAAAATTCTTTAAAAAAAATGACAGTTTTGGTTTGATATATTTCTAATGGTTTTGATTTTGATTTTATATGAAATCGGATCGAAACCAAACCACGGCATCCCTAGATGCAACTGGAGGGGTGGTTTTGGGCCTGGGGGGTGATCAAACAAGGGTTAGAGGTGGGGGTTAGTGTGAGTTTTTTTTTTTTTTTTTTAAATAAAAAAAAAAAGATAAAAGAGAAAAAGAGAGAAGTTATTTAAAGAAAGATAAAATGATAATTTTAAGATTATTTGAATTTATTTTTTGATTAGAGAGATATATTTAGAGATGAAGGGTGTAGGTATAGCATTATCCAAGCCCAAAACAATGTGAAATCAACTGGGCCATATATCATAGTTTTTGCCCATCTCATCATTTATGTTTTGGGCCCTTGTCGGGAGCCCACGGTTATAAAATATTTTGGGTCATGTTAGAGTGGCATGGGCCCTTATAAAGGGTAAATTGCACTTTAACCCCTTAACTGTTCCTGGAGGTCTAGTTGACACCTTAACTATTGGTTATTGTTTCCAAATGCCAATTTGGTCCCTCAACTGTAAAATTCATGTGCAATGGTTCAACTGGCTATAAGTTAACCCTAATCAAGGAAGGAGCACGTGATCAAAACTTAACAGAGACGATTCAACAGATCAAATTGAAAACTCACAAATATGTTGACAATTTGGACAATTACACTCCATTTAGTTTGTTGAAATAGAATGAAATAACAATAGAATTAGAATTATTATAGCAATGGAATGAAATGGTTATTACCATTGTTATATGTGGTGATAAAAAATATTTGATGTGATATTGAAATAATCATTCCTAATCTAATATTTAGTTGGAGTTGGAAATAAATCAGAACTAAAATGTATGTAAAGTCCCTACTTGGAAATAAATCAGAACTAAAATGTATATATTTTTTTTACACTTTACTCATATTTCAATTGAACTTCAAAATAATAACACTAACAATTGAGACCAAAACCTGCACATACATAAACTCTTTTTTCGAAGTAGTTAAGGGCAAACAACCAAAATTCACCGTAGTTAAGGGCAAAAGTTGTGAGGGTTAGCACCAGTTCGGCATCCCATGGGTAGCTTGCTGGCATATTGAACAATGACATCGCTGTCGTATCCTATCTGCTACCCCCAAACTCTTATATGCTATCTGCACTATCCCCACAAACAAACAAATAAAAAACATTTATAAATATAAGCATTCAACACTTGAGCATATAAATTCTTCTTCATCATATATCAATGCATACATATAGTATTAAGTAAGGACCACCTCGAAAGAGTTTCGATCAATCATATAGGAGAGTACGTCAAGCATGGAACTGATGTTGGTATGGTGGATTTAGTCGTCTGTATGGTCCAAAGGTGAATGGGTAGAGCTACCTTGCAACAACAACATCAAAATGAATGAAATATAAGAAGAAAGCATGAAGAGCTAGAAATCAATATAAAATTCTTTATGGATGGATAGAGATGAATTAATTACCAGGACAATAGTGGCGTCAATAGTGGGGGTGGAGCAGTTGAGGATGTTCTCAACAATATGGAAGAGAGGTCTGACATCAACTTCATGACTGTTGGGAGCATGGATGGCCATGATTTGCTTCATCATCAAACTACAGTATGAAGTTATCAGCATATTTCGATCCCTTTTACCAAAATTAACTTTTATTGTCTTCAGAATGCAACTTACAATCAAGCTGAAGAAAATGAGGAAGACAAAGAAATAAGAAATCATATTTGAATTCAACAGTGAACCAAAAAGAAAAATTAAGGAGTGACACATTGATGAAGACATAACTAATATTTTATTTATTTACTTTTAATTCACTAAGATAGGGAAAATAAAAATCACAATAGATAACTAATTTAAGAGAATTACCTTCAAATCAATCAATAGTAGGCAAGCTAAGAAAATCACGGGCTCCCATGTCATATTTGATTTGTAACTGGAGCAATTAAATTTTAAGGAAAATGAAAACGAATTTGTTTCTATTTTAATTTCTTTTGGAAATAGGAAAAAACAAAACATAATATATTTTGCACAATAATTAATGTTTCTTTTCTAGAAAAAATTTAAAGGTAATGTCTGATTAATTAATGGAGTGGTTAGAGGGTGTGATTTGAAACATCTAATAATAGCATATATCCAATCAAATCCCGTCAGAAGTTAGAAATACGTAATTAGTATATGAACATGAAAACTACGATGAAATACATATTGAAACCAAAGGGGGAAAAAAGATAAAAGCAACCACAACCATAATTTAAAACCAAAATAGAAACACCTGATTGATCAAGAAAATAGAAAATAAAAAATCAACGCATAGGTTAACAAACACAATAAATGATTTATTTTCATACCAATTCGAACCCAATTTGAAAGAAGCTTAAATAAATGAACAAAAATATGAGAAAATTGTTATACTGGTATATTTTTCCTATTGGTCTCACATATTTTTTTGCAATCCTTCCATCTTAAATTATTTAGAAGCCCTCCAACCTTGATAGGTGCAAACGCCGTAGTGAAATTCACAAATTTAATACGAATTTGTTTATTTCTTAGAAATTCAAAAACCAGCAAAAATGAAGTTTCCGAAAGATATAATATGTGTGTATATCTATATATACATCTAGAATTGGAAAAATTAACTTATTTGGGAGAGATATTACATGAAATCCAGATATAGAAATTTGTACTAAAATCGTTAATCACAAAAACATTCATCGAGAAATTCAAGGATGGATTTCCTCTTGAAAATTATCAACACAAGGAATCACTTACATTTCTGATTCTATGTGGGAAATAAACACTAATTGAGAAGAAAATAACAATAAAATGAAATTGATTAGAAAACAGTAAATAAATGTCACCTAATAACTCAAAATCTAAGTCCAAATTTACTCACGGGAAAGAAATTGTACTGCTTCCAAAAATAAAAAATAGGTAATAGATTTATTCTCCATTCCAAAACAAAATATATCAGTGAAAAAAAGTAGTAAGCTATTGATCAAAACCTAAATTGGTAACCTAACTTCCAAATGTAAAATTGTCACATTAAAAAAAAATAAAAATACCCAAGACTCCTAATTTTGGAAAAAAAATTAGAATGCTAGATTTTTACATTGGGAAAATCCAAGTTTTGTACTAAGCAATGGGCAATCTTCCAATTTCTGGAGCTCTATTTTTTCTAGGTAAATGAATTGAATGTTGAGCTGCACATGGCCTTTACCAAGCACAGTGAGACAAATTTCTTTGAGTCAATTCACTTGCTTTGCGAAAATTTGTATATGGAAACAGTTACTATTCATATGCAAACAAAAATTATATGAGCTACCAATCACTTTCTTGACAAAATAGTGAGAATCAGTAAAAATTTATATGGAAACGAAAATATTGGGATGATGAGCATGAAGAAGGGCATGAAGATGAAGGAACACAGAACACTACCAGTCACAAAACATTGTGGGTTCTCAGATCTATCATCTCCTTTACTGGAAACTAAATCTATATTTGTTCAATCAATGGCCTCCGATTGCAATGTGAGTTCACGAACATATCTATCATGAACTTTTTTTCTTTGTCAAAGGCAATACATATTTGAGTGAAAACGTTTTAGAAACTCTATAAATCCCAATCAAAAAAAGAACAATTTTTCAAGAAGGAATATAAAATTTGTCACTGAAGAACAACTATCAAAATATAAGTAAATTAAAAGCAGAAAAAGGAGATGGCTGGATCTCCATCCAAATCTGACCATTGTTAATCTTCACCGTCCTCAACCATCATCAAAATAAAGGGTTTTGAAATAGAAAAATAGAGAAAGGGATGTACCAGGAGATAGATAGGGTGATGGATGGAGGAATCGATATGTGTAGAGAGAGGGAAAGAGTTCGACAGAGGATGGCGGAGGAGCGAGGAAGAGATTGAATGCGACGATGGCGAGAGGATAGCGAAGAAGGCTGAGAGGGAGTGGATTGCGGGAGACTGAGAAGGAGAGGAGATGAAGGTGATGGCGATGGCGATGGCAATTGTTGGAAGTGGAAAGGGTATCGACGGTGAAAGATAATTGCAGAGAGAAAACGCGAATGAGAGTGAGTAATAGAGATGAGAAAGAGAGAGAGAGAGAGAGAGAGAGAGAGAGAGAGAGCAGTTTAACCCTAATTTCTCTAGCAGCTGTGGAATCCTTTTGTCACCCCCCACCTCGGGAGCCCGTCACCCGAGGCTGGGCGTGACGTCGGCATGACACACTCCCGGTCTAACCCACCAAACTCACCCAAAATAATAATATACATTTTATATATACCTAGACACACGCGTACCACTATCAAGATTTTCCCCAAAATAATACTATCAATCTCATTCCCAAAAATATGGGACATACCCGTCCGAAATATATATACAACCAAAAATAATAGTTTCCAAAAATAATATATTGAACCTTCCACGGTTCGCCTTTGACTGGCCTACTCCCAAAACGACACTAGCTCCGGACTCTACCTAGTGTCAGTAGTGAACCGACTCCTAACTGCGGTACCTAAAACCTAAATTTTTTTATCGGTGTACTGTCTTTATAATAAAAACGGTTGGTATAGATCAAGTATAAAAATTTAAATACCACATTACAAGATATAATATTATATAATCACATACCGTACGAAATCTAGTTTCCCTGTCACCATTGAAATAAACTCATATACTTAAAATACCCAATCCAAATATTTTAAGCCGATCAGTGCAACCAAAATAATATATATACACCAATCCATTTTAAAGTAATATATATCAAAACCGAATCAATCTAGACAGTTCATCGTAAAATACACCACGTTCCTTTCCTACTAGCCATAGGATTATTTTTACCTTACGATTGGGAGTTGCAACGGTACCGTACCACCCGCAGGGTTTGCACCCCTGATGGGTCAATCAACCACCTGCAGGACTAATCCTCTTGACAGGTCATAATATCAACAACCACCTACCAGACTAACTCTCTGGATAGGTCATAATATCATCAACCACCTGCCAGACTAACCCTCCGGATAGGTCATAATATCAACAACCACCTCTCAGACTAACCCTTTCGGACAGGTCATAATATCAATAACCATTTGCCAGACTAACCCTCCGGATAGGTCATAATATCATTAACCACTTGTGGGACTAACCCTTCGGACAGGTCATAATATCAACAACCACCTGCCCGGACTGACCCTCTGAACATGTCATAACTATGGTATAGTTGTACAAAAATCACCCTTTAAAAACCCACTTGGTCCAAAAATCGTTTTCCACCTTTTAACACCAAAACCGCTTGATCTATATAAGTTACAAATTTTTTCATTTTCAAATAAACACATTTTCCATAATTTATACGAAAATAGAATTTGTAAATTTACATAGAAGACAGTACACTCACCTCGTTCTCTGCCCTGCAAAAAGGTCACTGTCCACAACCTACTGGGACGCTGGCGCCTGTGAACCTAACAACGGTAGACCTACATTAATATTTTATTTTTAAACAACCCTAATATGAAATGCATGGCCTTAAATTACATAATTTCCCATTTCTTGAATTTAATTATGTAGAATTATTATTTACCCCATTCCGTTATGTTAATATTCATGGTACAATTTTATTAAAATTAATCGTTACAAGAATTATCGTTACAATTATGAGAATTAAATGTTAATAATTTAATTTGACAAAAATCATAATCGACCCAAATTTTACCTGATTTGAATTTTCCGTCCGCCGAGGAGTTGGTTTTCGGATTTTGGGTTTTTTGGTGTAATATTTTCTTTTTTCCTTTTTTTTTTTCTTTCCCGCTTCTGTTCTGCTTCAATTTAGTGCTTCACTGCCTAGGCGATGCGCCACCACCGCGACGAACATCTGTCGTCCTCATTCTGCTTCGTTAGACCACCTTCTCTCTCTCTCTCCTCACCAGCTATGACGACTCACTTGCTGCCCCTCCCCAACAATTAAAACACACATACATACACCACTTCGACGCTCCCTCCCCCACTCATCAACCCTCACACATTTAAATAGCAACCATTAGAGAACCACACGCCTGAACAGGGTCGACCACACACCCACCGTCACACACACACACACACACACATACACACACATGTACCGACGATCAAGAAAACGCACTGCCGACACACCAAACAGCGAACAGAACACAGAACACGCACACACACTGTCGATCATCCACACACACACACACTGCCGGACAGGCTGGATAGTGCACACATACACACACCATCACCGACGATGGAAACAGAACAGAGACGATCGCATTCTCACCTACACACAGTTGCGACACTCACATGCCTGATCACCGGTGATCAATGATGACGACACACCCACACATATGCTCCCATACTGGAGAAACGACGACGGTTAAAACCCACCGGCCGACGACACCCCTTTGCTGTTCCTCTATCTCTTCTTTGTTTTTTTTTCTTCCTAATTTTCCTACCTCTTTTGAGGTTGATCATCATAGCTGTGCGTTGAGGTATTTATACGCATGAATTTAGTGGATCATCCCAAACCATTGCGTTGCCACGTCTCTTTTTTCTCTGTCTGTTTCGTGATTAGCTCCTCCCCATGTATGTGTATATCCATATATATATACATATGAATTAATATTCCAAATTACACTATCCTCCCACATATTTCCCTTAAATTTCCATTTTAACTCAATTCAGAATTTTAAGATTCTTAAAATTATAAATTCACCCCTAAAATTTTTATTTCAAAATGAAATTAACATATACCACCTCGTTATTTTTCTAAATACTCTAAAATGCAACTCAAATTATATACATGCTAAAATTAGGGTCTTACACCTTTAACCCTCAAATTAAAACAAAAAAGACAGAGGGAGAAGGAGAGGGAGAGAGAAAAACCTGGAACGAAGACATTGTAATGGTGATGCACAACTACAGAACGACGATGACGACACTCGAAGATGGTGATACACGACGATGGATTGACAATGAGAGATGCTGGTTTTGATGGAGAAGAGAGAGAGACTGCCGATGGAGACATATGAGAGATAGGTAATCCTAATTTTAATTTTAATATTTATATATAGGTTTATTTTGATCTAACGGTTAAAAAATATCTAGAGTTTTATCTCTCATCCGACATCCATGAATATCCCAATCCTAATTTATTATATATATATATATATATATATATATATATATATATATATATATATATATATATATATATATATATATATATATATATATAGAGATAGAGAAAAAAAGAGAGATAGAGAGAGAGAGAAGAAAAAAGAGGTGGGTAGATAGGGAGTGGGGGGCCGTTGGGGTGGGTTGTGGTGTTACTTACAGAGGGTGGTACCAGCGGGTGGTTAGAGAGAGAGAGAGGGGGGGGGGATAAAATTTTGTGCTAACAGCATGCTGGATTCTAAAAAAGAGGTGGGTAGATAGGGAGTGGGGGGCCGTTGGGGTGGGGTGGGTTGTGGTGTTACTTACAGAGGGTGGTACCAGCGGGTGGTTAGAGAGAGAGAGAGGGGGGGGGGGGATAAAATTTTGTGCTAACAGCATGCTGGATTCTTGTTGGAGAAAATGGTGTAGGGAGGAAGAAAGAAGGAGAAGGAAAGTGTAAAAACTTAAAAATTAACGATTCCTTTGGTTGGACGGAATAGGGGTGGAATGGAATTGCAATTCCACATTCATTTTTGATTCATTTGTTTGGTCACATGAAATAAAAAAATTGATTCCATTGGAATCAAAATGGATAGAATTAGATTCCACATTTCACGGGTCTGAAGTGGATTCCATAATTCATAGTAGTTTTTTTTTTTTTTTTTTTCGTTACACCTAAAATAACTCACCTCAATTTGGCCTATCATTCTTCATTTGACATTGAGTTCGATATTTTCTATAAATTATTTTTATAGGAAATTGATACATAAAAAACAAACATCTAGGAACAAAATTATCAATATAAATTAATTCTCCAATATATTATTATTCTCGAAACATAAACAAAAATTTAGGAATGAAAATGCCATTTGTTTTCTTGAATAAAAAATAGAAATTTGAGAAAAAAAAAATCTATATAAAAAATCGAAGTGAAAATCTGAGAACAAAAAATATGGTTCTATTCCTAGACAAAAGTAAATATTTGAGAAAAAATTTATTTATGTTCCCAAAGTGAAAGCAAAAAATTAAGAAAAAACAATTTAGAAATTGTTTGTAGGCATCACGTGTTAGAAATTTAAAGGGTAAAATAATAATTATATTAAATTTTGAAAGGCTATAATTTGATGAGGATATTTTTGGGCACCTCTGAGTCAGTACTTGGGACCCAACCACGTGTCCGTTATCATAGTGACAGGGACGTATTCTGAAATCCACAATCCCATGTTGGAGCATGCGCCGACTACGGCTCCTCCCTGGAATTTCATTTGCACCCAGGGAAGAGTGAGAAGCCCCACAGGGATGTGCCACTCTGAGCCATGCCCTCGGCGATTAGTTTCAGGGACTCAGTCGTTCACCTCGATCGGCTCCCCTTTTTACCTTGTTTCTTCTCCAAGACTCCACGGATATTCGCTCTCCTTTACCAACTCACCGCCACAGGCTCGACAAAGGTCCACAGGCTTCGCTAAATGGGCCCAAAATCCCAAGCCCAACGATTATCTCCTAAACGCCTCGGATCATCGTCTAAACACAGGGTTTAATCTAATCAATCATGTTTAGGCCCGACTAATCATCTCCAACGCCTATATATATCAGGGGCTTGAATACACTTACATTATGCACGAGTTTATTTGTTTACTTGCTATATTCTGTACCTTTTCTCTTTGAGCACTAATTACCACGCCGGAGGGGCCTCACCGGGACAAACCCCAATCTGAGCCTTCTGCAGGTACACTCTCTAAGGAGCAGGACTTTGAACACAACAGGCCAGTCCTTCCAGGACCTAGCACAGCTCACGCGAGGACTTTTCAACCGACGACTCCACCTCAACAAGATGACTCACCTGTCAACTGATTGGACCATACTCGAGGTGTGTACCAGTTTTATGCACCAACAAAAATAATAATTTATTTAAATTTAATTAAATTTCACTATCATTTTAATATTTGGTTAGTGTTCAATCATGTTTTTTGATCGATGAAAGAATAAAAGTCAATCCCATATAATTAAGATTAACTAATACCAAATTTATTTAGGGATTAGTTAATCTCATATTTTTGTGGGATTAGAAAATCATTGGTAATGAGAATGATCATTCCAATCCCTTATCCCGTGTACCAAACATGACGTTAGGAAATCTCCAACAGCTGTGGCAAAAGTTGTGTCTTTTTTTTAATATACCGCATGAATATTATTATACCACATGAAAAGAAGAGTAGATAATTCAACAATATGTCCTAAAATGATGTGTCATTTTTTATTGTATCTTTTTTTTTTTTTTTTTTAAATTAGAAATAAAATTTAGCTTGAATGAAATTTTTATACATCTCAAGTAAAAAATATTGATTATATTAAGAATTAATCTGCATATCACATGTCAAAAACAAATTATCACTATCACTCTATCAAAAATTCTAATTCTAATGAGAAACTCTTGATTGATTCTTACACTAGAGATGCACTACCAACAAGCCCACTCGCAGTACATTATTTTGAAAAAACCCTAATTGACGGAAAGTGAAAGAAACCAAATGATATTTGTTGATTCCAAGATTTTGATGGACAATTAAAGATTGATATTTTTTGTAGAACTAATGTGTTTATTGAATGTTTCAGAAAAAGAGTTCCATTTATTGATTATATTGAAGATATCAGGAAGAAAATATTAAGGGTGCAAAGATGAACAATGAAGAAATGAAGAGTGTTGAAGAACTTGAAGAAATTAGGTGAAAACGACTCAATACTCTTTATACTCTTTGATAGCACGTAAATACGCCTCTACTTTCACCGCAAGTGTACGGGTCAAATTTTAGTAGAGTGGGAAGAGTAAGGGTTATCGTATCTATAGGGATTGGTGTAGATGGTTGTTGAGTACCGCGATTATCATAACCTAACTTTATCTAGGTGACTTAAATTTATATTTTTGTTAATAAATATTATACTAATCTAATTAACTAATTATAATAATATATTAGTATGATATTTATGAGAAATTATTACCTAGGGATTAACTTCGTTCACTTAAACGTGTTCGTTTCAATCTAGTTTACATTAACGGCATTTCAATCTATTAGAAAATCTCGGTATCGTAAACTTACTCACTACCTCTCTCGAGTGTAAAGTGAATGAATATGTGACTTTGTGTATATGCCGAAGTCCCCATCGAGCATCTATATGACACTTAGTCACTTGAGTCTCGCCCCAACATTATGGATTGTACACTTTCTAACGCCCTCTCGAGTCATTAGATTATCGCGTTGTGTTTAAACCCTAGTTCGAATTCGGGGTTACCTCTCCCGAGTGTCAAACCCCGTATTCTCAATATATCATAACAAGCATATAAACGTGGAAAAACGGTAAACACAATCAAATGGACAAGAAAAACCATTAACAAAACAACGATTTTATATAAACAACGTTTTCGTGAAGTACATCAAGCCCTAGACAATATATGTTTAACTACACATGGCCATAGCCTTATATACAACTAGAAACAAGCTAAACATATTTAAAACATTCAACCAAACTAAGAAATACAAGAGAGAAAAGAGGAGACTAGCCATTATCTGAAGATCCAACTCTAAAACCGCTCTAAGAACGCTTCCTCTTCGTGGCCTTGATGCTCTTCTTTTGGTTGAATGGCCTTGGAGCTCTTAAGACTCCCGAAAATGTCTACTTGTGTATAGGGGAGAAGAGGGGATATATATAGGGTTCAAAATATCTCAAAATATCTTAAAATATCCCAAAAGATCTACTGTCAAACTGCTGCAGCGGTGGGGGAAGTCAACAGCCTTCTACTGGATAATCACTACAGTGGTGGTTTCACCACTGTAGCGGTTGAGCTCTTTGCATTTTGATTGCTGCAATGGTGGATGTAGGTTCTGAATATTGATTTTTTTTGCTCTTTTTCTCTACCGTTCTTTCACTGACTTGCTTGTTTATGGACCGTTTTTCTCCCTTTTCACCCCAAACACCTAATTTATAACAAAACAAATAAAAACATATTAAAATGCTATAAAAATAGTCGAAAACTACCAAAATGGGCTTGAAATATATTGACAAATTATACCTATCACTCTTAATGCAACCCAAATTAGGATCACACACGACATTATTAAATGTGTGTTTGATTTTATAAATTTTAGGATCCTAATTAGTGTTTAAATATGTGCTCCTATGTGAAATTGAAAAATGAAAGTTAACCTAAATATAAATCATGTTTAAAGTTGAAATTTAGGGTCAATTTAGTTAACTAAGAAAAATAATCGGTTTATTTGAATTAAATGATGAGTTTTGGAGCAGAAATTGGTGAAGGAATTGACTAATCAGCATTAATCGGTCAACGGATCTGAAAAGGATTGGTTAATTGATTGAAATAGTGAGGTTTCAGAGCAAAACATGAAGTTTCTATGTTAATCCCGAGGTTTTGATGGACAATTAAAGAATGATATTTTTGGTGGAACTAACGTGTTTGTTGAGTGTTTCAGTTTAAGAGTTCCATTAAATCATGAAGTAATTATTGAAAATACAAATATAGATATTAAAGAGATGAAGAGTGTTGAAGATTTAGAAGAAACTAGGTGAAAATAACTCAAATCTCTTTTACTTTTAATGTATCCCGATTAGGATCACACATGACGCAAATTAATGAATTATATTTATGTGTGCTTAATTTGATGAAATTAAGATCCTAATTAGTGTTAAATTATTTGCTGCAATGTGAAAATAAAAAATGAAAAATTGACCTAAGAAAGATTGGTATTTAAAATTTAATATTAGTGTCTAATTAAGTTAACTGAGAAAATAAATTGGCTAAAGGGTTTCAAACGATGAAGTTTGGAGTTGAAATAAATTGAGAATGAGTGTTCCAGCAGAGTTCGATCAATTGACCATAGAAGGTTCGATCAACCAATTAGAGTATGCTGGAAATTGGGAAGTCAATGAATCGATCGGTTAACTAACCAGGGGAGATCAATCAACTAATTGGCTGAAGTAAAACTCTCTATATCGATCGGTCAACCGACCAGGACTTAAAATTAGCCTAGAATTACATCTTGTAATGATCGGTCAATCGACCATGCATGGGTCAGTCAACAGACTACCTGTGAAAGGTTGGCTTGGGTTACAACCTGTATTGATCGGTTAACCGATGACTGGAAGTCGGTTAACCGACTGTCCAGTTAGAATTTTGAGGATTTTAAGGATTAAATCAAAACTAACCATTAACTAAACATTTTTGGCTTATCTGATTAAAATATTCTTGGGATTTAAATATATTTGAGATATATCATACTTATTTTGATATCCCTAAAAATATGGTACATAAAATTGAAGTGTTTCTCAATTTGGTATATTTGATACTTCCTATCTATTCGATTTGAAATTGAGAATTAATTTCAAGACTTTATTAAAAGATTTTTAAGCCATATTTAAGTGAATTATACCAGGAATGAATGATTATGATATATGGGATCTATATGTGCATTTAAATGACATATCTTGAGAAAACTAGTCATTATTGGGCTTCTTTCAAATCAGCTTAAATAGACCTGCGAATTTCATATATAAAAAAAAAAACACATCAATGAAGAACTATAAAAGTTCCTGAGCTTTCTAAGAGTTGTTATTATAAGATATATTCGAGAGATAATTTTTTAGATCAATTGTGTGCAAAGTTCTTGAGTTAAAGTACTGATTGAGTTGGTGTCACCGATCTGTGCTGTCTTATTATTCTGATTCCAATTTTTCGGTGTTTTCCGGATGAGATCGTTCCAAGCTATTATTCTTTATTATGAAATTATATTATTATTTGCTTGTTTTATAAGATCTTAGTAAAATTATTTTTTTACTTTAAAGAGCATAAAAATTCTTTTTAAAACAATTTTGATTATCTAATTACGTGCTTAATTATGTGCTACGCATTCATATTATAATCAGATATTAAATTCCTCACTTAATTCTATCACATAGTAATTATCGGGATATTAATTGAGTTTAATTGGTTTGAGGTGGTAGAAGCTCCGAGTAGGAAGAAACTCAGTAATTTTTGTAATTGGTTAGTTTGTACGGATTCGATATAGTTGAGTTGTATCTAATCAGGGTAACTGTGGTTTTAATTTTTTCTGAGAAAAAGATTGAGGTTTGATCTTTACCTAGTGCAAAAAAATGTTAGGTTATTCTTTTCTCTTGAAAAGAATTAGGTATGAATTCTTATTGAATAGAGTTCATTTTTGAGTGAATTGTAACGGTTCTATCCTTACCGGTGAAAATGATATTTAGAGTGTTGGTGAGATTTGATTATTAGCCTGGTAAAAGAATTATGTTGTGATTCTTCCTGTAATAAAATTAGGTTAGTCTTTAACCTGCAAAAAGATAAGGTTTTTCCTTAGTTTGTAAAAAAGGAATTGTAAAGGTTGATTCTAAGCCTGTGAAAAAGGATCATTATGAAGGTTTGGTTTCTACCTTTAAAGGAATCTGGGTTTTAGTGGGTATGAATATCCGTAGAGCTCGGGAGACTGGATTAGCCAAGAGTAGTTTGGTAAACCAGAATATATCTTTGTGTTCTTCATTGTTTATATTTTGTTTGGTTGTGCACATAGTTTAAACACTTATCCGCTGTGTAACAAGATAATAATTGATTTAGGAAAAATTAATTATTTGATTAATTAAGTGTTTAAAGATTTAAATTTGTTTAAATTTTTATTACTACCCAATTCACTCCCTCTTGGGTAGCTTACTGGGCTAATAATTAGTATCAGAGCCGGTTTGAGCTTGACATGGCATATAGTCTAGCTAAACAAGATCACATGGAGAGTATTGATTCTGATATTATATGTACTATTGTTGAGTCTCCCACATTTTCTGATAGTCATTGTTCTGCTGGTGAGAATGGTAGAATTCGTGATTATGAGAATACTGATAAGGCTATTGAGATGTTGATTTCCCTTACCTATGTTTTTGGAAAAGAGAATTTTAAACTTAAGTAGAAGATTGCAACCCTTGAAAATAAGAAGTTTAGTACTGTCAAATCCCTTAAGAAAAAGAATTTGGAAAATTATTTTGAAATTGTTGAATTTACAAAATACTTTATCTGAAACTGGTAAGTTGTATAAAAAATCGAATCTCTTGAAGAAGAGAACCAAGTTTTGAAAACTGATATTTGTAATTTTCAACAAAATGATTTTAAAAAGAAAAATCTTGAAACTTTGAATGAGGCCTTGAGTATTGAGTTAGAAAATACAAGGTGTGAGCTTGATAGAGCTCGTATGAAAATCCATTCTATTGAAAATGAGTGTCAAATTTTTAAGAATGATCTTGAATTTATGCATAAGAAGAATTTTGGTCCACAGGTTAATGTTAAGACAATGGAGCAGTTACTTGAAAAGACGCAAAAAGAGCTCGATAAAGCAATGAATAAATTCAAGGATATTGAGAGGACTAAACTTATTGAAAAACCAATAGTTGCTAAAGCAACTTCTCAATATCACTAACAATACCGTGCTCCTGTACGGAACAATGACTATCTGAAGAAATGTACTAACAATGCTAAATGTTTTTATTGTGTGAAGTACGGTCATTTTCATAAAGTTTGTTATTTATTGCATGGTTATTCTGTTGGATCCAGAAATAACTGGATACCAAAAAGAGAAAACGTTTATGCAGGTACCAATCGAAGACTCGAACAAACACGAGTATACAATGAATATTAAATGTTGAGAAATGAGTCTAGATCCAATGCACCAATGAGAAAGAATCAACATGTGTAAAGTGGAAGAGTAAAAAAGAAGCAAAGTTATTACGTGAAATTAAATGATCCTTATCCTCAACAAATGACAAGATATTAATATAAGAAAAAGACTATGTACAAAGTGGTGGCTAAGAAGAATGAGGAAAAACAACTCAAAGCACTGAACAAAGGCAAAAAAATTATCACCGAACCAATCCAAAAATGAGCCAATGCAAGAAATGAGGAAATTAAAGTGACAAATCAAGCAAAAGGAAAACAATCGGTTAATTGAAATCATGTTTAAAGTTGAAATTTAGGGTCAATTTAGTTAATCAATAAAAACAATCGGTTAATTGAATTAAATGATGAGTTTTGGAGCCGAAATTGGTGAAGAAATTGACCAACCAGCATCAATCGGTCAACTCATCTGAAAATGATTAGTTAACTGATTGAAATAGTGAGGTTTCAGAGCAAAACATGAAGATCCTGTGTTAATCCTAAGGTTTTGATGGACAATTAAGGATTGATATTTTTTATGGAACTAACGTGTTTGTTGAGTGTTTCAGTTTAAGAGTTATATTAAATCATAAAGTAATTATTAAAGATACAAAGATGGACATTAAAGAGATGAAGAGTTTTGAAGATTCTGAAAAAATTAGGTGAAAATCACTCAAACCCCTTTGACTCTTAATGTATCTTGATTAAGATCACACACGACACAAATTAATGAGTTATATATATGTGTGCTTAATTTGAAGAAATTAAGACCCTAATTAATGTTAAATTATTTACTCCAATGTAAAAAAAAAAAAAAAAATAACCTAAGAAAGATTAGTGTTTAAAATTGAATATTAGTGTCTAATTAAGTTAACCGAGAAAAGAAATCGATTAAAGGGTTTAAAATGATGAAGTTTGGAGTTGAAATAAATTGAGAAGGAGTGTTCGAGTAGTGTTCAGTCAACTAACCATAGAAGGTTCGGTCAATCGATTGGAGTAGGCTGGAAATTGGAAGTCTTTGAATCAATCGGTCAACCGATTGGACGAAGTGAAACTCTCTGAATTAATTGGCCTAGAATTGCATCCTGTAACGATCGGTTAATCGACCATGCATGGGTCGGTCAACCGACTGCTTGTGAAAGGCTGTCTTGGGTTGCTACCTGTATTGATCAGTCAACCGATGACTAGAAGTCGATCAACCGACTGTCTGGTTAGAATTTCAAGGATTTTAAGGATTAAATCAAAACTAGCCGTTAACTATCCATTTTTGCCTTATCTAATTCAGATATTCTTGGTATTTGAATATATTTGAGATATATCACACTTATTTTGATATCCATATAGATATGGTACATAAAATTAAAATGTTTCTCAATTTGGTACATTTAATATTTCCTATCTGTTCGATTTACAATTGTGAATTAATTTGGGGAGTTTATTAAAAGATTTTAAAGCTATATCTGGTTGAATTATACCGGGAATGAATGGTTATGATATATGGGGTTTATAGGTTCATTTAAATGGCATATCTTGAGAAAACTAGCCGTTAGAAGGCTTCTTTCAATTCAGCTTAAATAAACCTGTGAATTTCATATAAAAAAACACATCAATGAAGAACTATAAAAGTTTCTGAGCTTTTTAAGAGTTATTATTCTGAGATATATTCGAGAGATTAATTGTGTGCAAAGTTCTTGAGTTAAAACGCTGATTAAGTTGGCATCACCGATCTATGCTGTCTTACTATTCTGATTCTAATTTTTCAGTGTTCTCTGAGTGAGATCTTTCTAATCTATTATTCTTTATTGTGAAATTATATTATTAGTTGGTTGTTTGATAAGATCTTAGTAAAATCTTTTTTGAATTTTAAAGAGCATAAAAATTCTTTTTAAAATGATTTTGTGATTATCTGATTACGTGCTTAATTCTGTGTTACCCATACATATTATAATAAGATATTAAATTGCTCACTTAATTCTATGACGTAGTAATTATTGGGACATTAATTGAGTTTTATTGGTTTGAGGTGATAGAAGCTTTAAGTTGAAAGAAAGTCAAAATATTTTGTAATTGGTGAGTTTGTGCGGATTGGATATAGTTGGGTTGTATCTAATCGGGTCGCTGTGGTTTCAATATTTTTTTGTGAAAAAGATTTAGCTTTGATCTTTACCTAGTGGATAAAAAGGTTAAGTTATTATTTTCCCTTAAAAAGAATTAGTTGTGAATTTTTTCTGAATATAGTTCATTTTTGAGTGAATTGTAACGGTTCTATTCTTACCGGTAAAAAGGATACTTGGAGTGTTGGTGAGGTTTGATTCTTATCCTGATAAAAGAATTAGGATGTGATTTTTCCTGTAATAGAATTATGTTAGTCTTTAACCTGCAAAAAAATAAGATTCTTCCTTAACCTGTGAAAAGGGAATCGTAATGGTTAATTCTGAGATTGTAAAAAGAATTATTGTGAGGGTTTGGTTTCTACCTTTAAATGAATTTGGGTTTTAGTGGGTGCGAATCTCCGCGGAGCTTAGGGGACTAGATTAGCTAAAAGTTGCTTGGTAAACCAGGATATATCTTTGTGTTCCACATTGCTTACTTTTTGTTTGGTTGTGCACGTTGTTTAAACACTTATTTGTTGCATAACAAGATAATAATTGATTTAGGATAAAATTGATTATTTGATTAATTAAATGTTTAAAGATTTAAATTTGTTTAAATTTTTATTACTACCTAATTCACCCCCTGTTAGGTAGCTCATTAGGCCAACATCCTGCATCAATTGGTCAATCGATCAAAAAGTTAATTGATCAACCGATGGATCTAAGGCTGGAAATAGAAAAGTCTCTAAACCGGTCGGTTAATTGATTAGAGGTCAATCGGTTAACCGACCGTGGTCTAGTTTAGCTTGGAAAACTCCCTGAATCGATCGATCAACCGACCTTGGGGGGTTTGGTCAACCAACTGCCTGTATGGTTTTGGCCTGGTTTGCACGCTTAATCAATTGGTCAATCGACAGGGTAGGGTTAGGTCAACCGACTTTTTCGGTTGAGATTTCAAGAAATTTAGGATTTCGGTAAAAAACTAGTCGCTACTGGCCATTTTTTACAATTCCAATAGAGTATTTTGGAGGATTTGAAACCACTGAAGATACGATACATATATTTTGATATCCTTATTGATTTGGTTCATTTAATTAAAGATTCTCTCAATTTTAGCAACTAAATACTTCCTATCTTTGTGATTGGTGTTGAAGAAATATTTTATGAACTTAATTGAGAGTTTTAAAATTTATTTTTAAATGAAATACACCAGAATTGAATGAATATGATATATGGGGTCTATAGGTGTCTTTTAGAGGCATATCTTTTGAAAATTAGATGTTGGAAGATTTGATCTTATTCTATTTGAATATATCAAGAACTATCAGTTTCTAAATTTTTCTAAGAGTTATCATTCCGCTGAGATTATTCGAGATAGAACTTGTGTTAAAAGTTCTTGAGCTAAATCGTTGTTGGATGGGCGTCACCGATCTGTGCTATCTTGAGATCTTGTTTTCATTTTTCGGTGTTTTCCTAGTGAGATTTTTTGCAAGTTATTGTTCATAATTTAGATTTCATATTATTTTTGATTGCTTGAATTTAAGATCATTGAAAAATTATTTTCAAATTTAAGAGCATAAAAATTCTTTTAAAATGATTTTATATTATTATCTGATTACGTGCTATATTTTGTGCTACCCATACTTATTTATAATCAGATATTAATTTATCTCACTTTAATTCTACCACACAGTAAATTTTGGGACATTAATCGAGTATAACTGTTTTGAGGTGGTAGAAGCTCCAAGTGGAAAGAAATTCATAATTTTTTGTATTTGTGAGTTTGAGCAGATTAGACACGATTGGGTCCATGTCTAGTCAGGATAGTTAGGTTTCAATCTTTTCCGGTGAAAAAAGATTGAGGTTTAATCTTTTTCCTAAGGTATAAAAGGGTTAGGTTATTCTTTTCTTTGAAAAGAATTAGGTTTTGATTCTTACTAAAATTGAATTATTTTTGAGTGAATTGTAAAGGTTCAATCATTACCTGAGAAAAGGATACTTGTGAGTGTGGTGAGATTTGATCTTTAGCCTGTTAAAAAGATTAAGTTGTGATTCTTCTTGTAATAGAATTAAGTTAGTTTTTTAGTTTAATAAAAATATAAGGTTCTTCCTTAGCCTGAGAAAAGAAAAATTGTAAAGGTTGATTCTGAGCTTGGGAAAAGAATCATTTTAAGGGTTTGGTTTTTACTATTAAATGAATCAGGGGTTTAAAAGTTGTGAATCTCCGTGGAGCTCGGGGAATTGGATCAGGTAAGGTTAACTTGCTGAATTAGGATATATCTTGGTGTGCTACATTGTTATTATTCTTTAAATTTTGTTTGGGTGTGCACTTAGAATTAAATACTTATCTTCTACATAACTAAGATAATAATTAATCTAGGATATATTGATTATTTGATAAATTAAGTGTTGAAAGATTTAAATTGTTTAAATTTTTATAACTACTCAATTCATCCCTCTCTTGGGTAGCTCACTGGCCAACAATATTCCATTGATCCGAACCTTAGGATGTTGTGTCCAGTGGTCCATTTTTGGGCATTACCAATTAAAAAAATAGAAACTTATTAGAAGACTAAAAAATAAAGATAAGAAACAAGAATAAAAATTTAAAATTTTGGTAGGCGCATCATTAGTATTTTTTGGTATCTCGTACCTTTCTCGCCTATTAAACTTCATTCATCATCAAACATTTCACGTTAAAAAATTATGATATTTAAATTAGTTGAGAATAAATAAAAAACACTTGAGAATAAAAGAGAGCTCACAAAACCTCATTTCTAGATTCTCTTTAATTTCTCTCTTTAACATTTTATATTTAAATGCATTTTAAATATTATTCATCATTAATATAGTGATTTGACTTTTAATTATTTTTTATTATTAACATAGTGGTTGAATGAATTTTAAATATGTTTTTATATTTGAATAATGAGATTTTCAATACATGAATATTTTGGTGGGTAAATTTGACTGATACCCTTTGTCATTTGGAATATATCTTTGCCTTTGTTGTCATTTTAGGAACCAAACAATGACACCCCCAAACTGTTGTGAACGAATGACATTTAATTTTGTTTGATATTTTTACCCTTTTATAATTTATTCTTTACATGGAATGATAATTTTATCCCTTTTAAATATATATTTTTTTTAAAAATAAATAGCAAAAAACTATAAATGTTTCACTTACTAGATTTTTTTCTTCTTCAATTTTTTCATATTCTTTGATTCTCTTGATAGAACTAATGGAAAAAAAATATTATTCTTTTTTATGCAACCAATTCTATATGCATAACGAGCTAAAAAGAAAAAACATAATAAATGGTTAAAAATAACAATTAGAAAATCTACAAGCCTACTATTTTTTAATTGTCTGAAACTAATATTAAACAAATTCGTATGTGAAAACTTCACCAAACAATTTAAAACAAATGTGCAATTAAATACTTTATGTATAAAGTGTAACTAAATTTCATAAATAAAAAATATTTAATTTTTAAAATAATTTTAAATTTAAAAAATTCATCAGCAAGTGCTCTATAAATACTAAAAAATCTGTAAAAAGATATCATTTGACCCCAAAAGTAATAAAGTATTACCATGAAAAATAGAATGGATGACTTTTTAGCAAAAGTTACCTAAAACAAATTTTCTTAGATTATTAAGTGATTAAAAACATATATCTTGACGAATAAACTATAAGGGTTTTCTTATACAAATTATCCTTATCATGATTGTATTCTTTCCTATGTAATATGAATGGATAATTATGTATGTATGCCACCTACCTAGGAAGATGTAGTTCTAGAAGGAAACTTTGAGATATATTATGGACAAACCTCGGCTTGGACTTGGTTGCATTGGAGCATGGTAACTTGAAATTTTCATATTGTCCTTGACTTTAAAGTTATAGTCATCTAGGATTATGGCATGATTGCCTTTTTCTTCCTCAAAATATGAATCAAGGCTCCTAGGACTCGTTGAAAAGTCTAAAATACTTGGAATTTATGATGTCTCTCTAAGGGTGAATCTGTTTTGATAGTATGATGGGTGAACCATAACAAGCCTCTTAGCAAAATAGGATTCGACTTACTTAAGACGTTTTGAACCTAAATCTTGCTTAATAAATTATTGGAACAAACTTTATGTACATTTATGGTGCATGATTTCTATTGTATAGGCGTACTAGAGAAAGAACATTTATATATCATGCTTAAGACATGACATGTAAATCCTAGGGAGATGTGACCCAAAATATGTTTATTATTAGATCCCCCAGTCTATATTTGATAGGGTGGCGACACTTTCTTGCATCTTGGTAACCTTGGTGTGGTTTTGTGCAATCAAAGTAGATCCCATCTTGTTGTCTTAGCGGACGAACCTTTAGACGACTGCTTAGCAAAGGCTAATTTTTAGATGAATTATTGAGGCAAGGTTTTAGTAATGGATCTAAAAAAAAATATGCTAGGCCATGGTCTGTGACTGAGTGTCAATCTATGACCTAAACTAAAAAAAAAATACAGGAAAAGTAAAGTAAGGAAGGCGCAAAGTAGGAAACTAAATGACTGGAAAGTAAAATGCTGAAAGGCGCAATGCAGAAAAATAAATAGTTAGCGGTTAGTGTTACGTTAGTGGTTTGTTTAAGATTCTTTGGGTTTGGTTTTTGTGGTTTTTTACTTGACAAACAAAAATGATATATGAAGGGGTTAAGGAAAGTTTACCTTGCTTAGTGAGGATGTCTTTCCCTAAGTAGTTTACTTCCGTCTCCTTCCTTCATCCTCTTCCTTCATCATCTTCTTCTTCTTCTTCTTATACTTCTTCTTCTTTTTTTGTTTTCTTTTCTTGTTTGGTTTTTGACCACTTTGTGTGAGGGTTTCAAGATAATTTTTGGAGCTTTTTTTTTTTTTTTTTTTTTTTTTATAGAGCTTTTGTGAAGATTTTGAGTGTTTCAAGCTTGGAAAATGGACAAACTGAGAGAGTTTTGATCTTAGAGAGAGATAAATGATCAAGGGGTGAGGTCTTTTAAAACAATGACCCCCTATATATACTACTGGCTTGCCTACGCATTCGTGAATGTGCAGGAAAACTAAAGGGCATTTAATGCCCCTGATTGATTGGGGGCTAACCCCTTAAGGTGTGATCATTACATTTTAGACTTCCCTACTTATGGTATTACGTGTGGAATGTTATATTTTGCTAAAATAAAAGCATACTACTTATGGAAATGACCTAGGAATGCTCAATTTTGGCTATAGTAACTCCCAAGAAGAATCCAATGCTTCAACTTATTCCCGGGGGGTATTTGTCTCTCTAAATGTCGGTTTAAAATTTATCCTAACTTTCACTTTAGACTCAAAATTATTTTAAAATAAAGGCGAGCGTTACAAAATGCGGTGTCTACAGGGAAGTTATGTTCAAGATTGCTTTGACCTACTCTAGGTTGGCCTCCCTTATGGTTACTAGATAGCCGATAAACTTTTCTACACTGACTCCAAACACACATTTGCTTGGGTTCAACTTTATCCTATGCTTCATGAGTATGTAAAAGTACTTTTGTAGGTCGGTTAAGTGGTCACTAGCCGCTTTGCGTTTGACCAGCATGTCATTAGTGTAGACCTCTATGGTTTTCCCAAGAAAGTCAGCTAACATCTTGTTCACCAGCCTCTAGTATGTTGCTCCGACATTATTGAGGCCGAATGACATGATCTTTTAGTAGTATAGGCCGTTGTCAGTGATGAATGCTGTTTTTCCTTTGTCAGGCGGGTACATACTAATCTAGTTGTGCCCTAAGAAGGCGTTGATAAAACTAAGTAACTCGTATCCAGCTGTAATGTCCACAATCATGTCAATCTACGAGAGAGGGAAAAATCCCTTTGTGGGGCCTTGTTGAGGTCAGTGAAGTCCACGTACATGTGCCACTTCCCCATCTTTTGCTTGATTAGAACAACATTTGCCAGCTAGTGGGGGGAAGTGATTTCTTCAATTATGTTTGCACCCAATAGCTTTCTGGTTTCCTCCTCAATCAAAGCCTACCTCTCCAGACCGAACTTACTTCGCTTCAATCGAACTGACAGGTAGGCCGGGTCTGAGTACAGCCGGTACATGGAGATACTCGAATCTATCCTGAGTAGATTCGCATGCGACCAGGTGAGCATGTCGTGGTTGGCTTTCAATAGCTCAATTAGCTGCTTCCTTTTGTCTCTCGTGATGGCTTTCCCGATCTGGATCGTTTGGTTGAGTTTCGCCTAGGGTATCCAGATGTCTTTTGGTTATTCGTCAAGGCAAGGTCGTGGTTGGTTGGGCTGCTCGACCTGGGGATCCAGGATGTCCCCTATTCTAGGGCATTCCATTACATCCCCGAGAAAGAAGTCTTCGTCAACCTCATCGTCCTTTGAGTTCTATTTGGTGGATTGGGCTTCTAAATGCCACATTTTATCTATGAAGCACTCTTGGGGCACTTTTTGGATTCCACATACCTTGCCGATGACATTCTTGGTCGACAACTACAACATCAAGTGGTACATCGATATGACGGCCTTTAAGGCATTCAAACATAGTCTTCTGATGATCGTATTGCACCTTTGGCCTTTCTTTCTCCTTGTTAGGGCAATCTTTACCCTGATCTTCTTTTTCAGTGAATCTTTTGAGATGGCATCTTCGGATCAATTGCTCGATCTCATTTTTGTCATAGGAGTTATCGATGGTGTGACCATAACTCCAGTAGAAGTTGCATCACTTTTGTAACGACTTGGTTTCCTAGGGTTGCCACGCTGTTTCTCCACTTGGAGAATTAACTCTAAAATCGAATATCCAATATTTCATCTCATAAAAATCAGAGAATTTTAAATTTTACGGCGATAATTATAATTATCGAAATTTTGGGTCGATTTCACAATAGTAAATAATAAGTACAATTATTACAATATGATGACAATAATTATATTCAATTTATTGAGTTAATTTTTACAACGGTAAATAATAGCTATAATTATTACAAATAGAAATTCTAATAAAATTTTTGGCTCCGTTTAATTCTCACTGACCCTGCAATCAAAACTATGGAGTTGTGAGTCAACGCTTAGTAAAATTTCATCCCCTCTAATACGTGTATCTAATTAACACAACAAATAAATATATAGGCGTGTATCATACATAATTTTCACATAATCATAATTATTTCATGAATATTAATAACTATAATTCAACAACAACAATAACATAAATCACACAATTGAGAGATTAAATACACATATTAAAAGAGTTATAAATTCTACTTGAAATTCAAAGCCGAAATTCGAATTGAAATATTCTTTTGGCTCAATATATATATATATATATATATATATATATATATATGTATATATATATCACTGTAGTTTTCCTTCTATATATGCATAAATATAATGACTTAGTTTTGATCACTTATTTTTATTATTATATCCATCTTTATCGAAGTGATTTTGATCATTATCGTTGTTGTTGTTGTTATTATTATTATTATTATTATTATTATTATTATTATTATTATTATTATTATTATTGTTAACAACACAAATACACTTGTTAATTCCCCAAGTGTATATATGTTTACATTATGCGTTGTCTTCATTTTATGAAGACAACATATATAATATTTTTATTATTTACACAAATGTCACCCTTAAAATAAATAAAATATTAATTATATATCAAAACTCTTAAAAATATGTTTTAAATAACACAGTAGTCCCAAAAATTTTAAAAGTCAATTTAAAATTAACATTTAACGTAAAAAATTATCAAATATAATTATTCCATAAATTTATAAAAATTCCGAAAATATTAAATTTATATAAAATAATATTTTCAAAAATATTAATTTTTGGGATATTACAACTTGTCTGTATTGATGGACTTTTCTCGGATCTTCATCAACTGAGGCCATTTGGGTAGCTTCTTATTGTCGATATGCATTAGAACCGTTCCTAATGGGGCATTGAGAGGCGTGCAGGTTGTGAAGTATCAAGGAGACATTTTTCTCCCAAATTTTTTATCAACGTGTCTCTTTCTGCCTTATTTTTCCTTTTCTTCGACCAAGAGTCATCTCTCCCGATTTGTTATAGTTAGGATCTTTAGGCTTCAACTTTCCATTGGTGTCTTCTTCTTTCTCGAATCAGGCCCAATAAACATGCTCCACAGTGATAAATTTGGTGGAGAGGGCAAAGGTCGCGACCAAGTTCTTCAGTGGGGCACGAGCCATGTCATACAAGAAAAAACCTGTCTGTTACCCCACCATTAGGGTGGTCACTGCCACCTCGTCTTTAGGCACCTCAAGTTGATCGAACTCATGACGAAACCTTTTGATATCAACTTTCAGTCTCTCATTTTTTTTTTACTTCACTGACATTAGATGCGGCGAGGTTTTGGCTCGCTGCTTGTTGCTCACAAACTTGTGTGCAAAAGTAAGACTAAAACATTCGAAGAAGTCAAAACTATTTGGCTTCAGAGCCTTGTACCATTTGCAAGCCGCACCAGCAAGAGTGATCTGGAAGGCCTGGTGTTGACCCTAGATGTTTTTATATTAAATGTTTTTATGGAACTAATAGTTTTATTGAGTGATTGGAGAAGTAAGTTCCATTTGAGAAAATGAGAAAAAGTATGGGAATTCAATACGACATTTGATTGAAGTTCGAGAAGGTTGCAATGAAGACATTGAATATTTTTTTAGCAGATTTTTTTTTTTTTTTAATTCTAGACAAAAACAACTCAATCCTTTTTATACTCTTAATGCAACCCGATTGGAATCATGCACGAGACTTATAAAATAAGTTTAATTATGTGGAATATAGTCAGATGTGATAAATTCAAGTGTCTAAATGTTTTTTTTCCTAAAGTATCGATCAAAAAAATATTTTAAAAATGAGAAAAATGTGTTTTTCAACTTAAGCAATAGACCGACAGATGAAATGGTCGACGGGCAGATTTTGGATAGGTACGTTTTAGGTCTTTGGTGTGAACGACCGACCCATAGATGAGACAAAGATTGAAGATAGTTGATTTTGAGGTTCTAGGCTTGATGGTCAACCGAGTGGTTTAACGGTTGATTTTGAGCTTAAAACTGTCGATCACCCTGTCAACCAACTGGTTGTCAACGGCTAGAAAATGAATTGTTAAGGGTACAATAGGTCAATCGTTGGCATTGCCAGTCAACCAAGTGTGTATGTTTTGCTTATTTAACCAAAATAGTTTTCAAGATCTTCAACCCTAATTTTATGCCTCTGAAATGTTATAAAATCAGATTCTATTGAATTTTAACTGCATTTCAGGAGTATAGTTTATATTTTGAAGATCTTATTATTTAGTCTATATATTATTTGATTCTATGAGACGTAAAAGGAAAAGTACTTTATATTTTTAAGGGGTATGAATCAAAATCTTTTTGGGGCTAAATTGAGAGTTTTAAAAGAGTATTTTTGGGTCAAACATTTAAAATTTAAAGGGATTTAATATAAGGAGTCTATATTAAAATATAGCCTATATAGGCAATATTTAAAATCTATATATTTACATGCATTTTTAGAAAAAATAATCAAGAACAAGAGTTTTAACTTAGTTACACTTAAAGAGACAATTATTTTTTGTTGAAATATATATTTGAGAGACATTTTTGAAGAAGTTCTTGATTAATACGTTCATAATTATTTTCACCAATTTTTACGATATATTCTGTTCTCAACTGTTTAAGAAAAAATCAGGTGAGATCTCTCTGATTACTTTATGTGCTCAATATTTTGTGTTTAATGTAACATATATCTTTTTCTCAACTTGTAGTAATCTGTTATAAGAAAAATCAATTTCTATCTTTGTATATCCTAAAAATCATATGAAATAAGTTTTTGCCTGATAATCAGATTTACATTATTACTGTGCTTTAATTGAGTAAAAATCTTATTTGAATTCTCGTATAGTTCTATCAAATAATATATCCAGCTTTTAATTGATTATATCTTGTATTGAGTTGATAGAAGCTCTTGTAGGAAGAATATATATATATATATATATATATATATATATATATTTTTTTTTTTTTTTTTTTTTTTTCTATTTGGTGAGTGTGAGAGAATAAGACATATTGGTTCGGTGTCTAATCATGGTTGGTTTTTAGCTTGTTAAAAAGGTAAGTTTGAATCTCAGTTTGTAAAAGGATTGGGTTAGTCTTTACCCTGCTAAAAAGATAGATAGATTGATTCTTAACTTGCAAAAGAATTAGGTTCTTCATAAGCCTGGTAAAAAAAAATGGTAAAGGTTTGATTGAGGCTGGTAAAAGAATTAGGTTTGTCCTGAACTTGTGAAAAGGATTATAAGGGTTTGGTTCCTACTTGGAAAAAAAATCAAGGTTAGTGACTTGCGAAATCATTGTGGGAACTTAGGGGATTTAATGTAGGCAAGGGTAGCTTGCAGAACTGGGATAAATCAGTGTGTTTAATTTCTTTATCTCTATTTGTTTGGTTGTGCATTTAGATAAACACTTTTCCACTGTAACTTAAGACAACAACCGGTTAGGAAAATTGTTTATTTAAATTTATAACTACCTAATTCACCCTCTTGGGCAGATTTGTGGGCCAACACCTGACATTTCATTGAGTTTCGCTATTTGCAGATCCATATGTGCGTGGAAGGTGTTAAGGTGCTCCGTCGGGTCGGAGTCTCCCTAGTATGTCTCGATTTGGGATGACATCTTGAAACTAGTCGGGATTACCTCCTGCAGCATATATGAAGTAGGGGTGTGCACGAGTCAGGTAAGAGAAAATTTAGGGTAACCTGACACCTGACCCGATACTGTTTGGGTGAGAAAAATCTCACCCGATTTCGATTGACTACTTACTGGAATCCGAAAGAGGTTGGGTATGTCGAATGATAGGCGGGTTTAGTAGGTTCGGGTCAGGTTCGGGTGAGAGTTCGGGTGAGGTTTCGGAACATGGAGACTTGGAGATTTGGAGAAGAGAAAGGAATTGAAACTTTCGATTAGCTTGCAGATAGATTTAAACCCTAAACATAGAGATTTATAGAAGAGAAACAATTTCGAATCAAAACCCCAAAGAGATTTAACTTGCAAGCAATTTTAATGTTTCAATTTTCAAAACCCTAAACAAGTAAACATAAAAGATCAAACGGAAGATGAGAATAACCTATTAAAATTTGAAACTCACCATTTAAGCGGCGAATTGGATTTATATCCATCGAAAGCCTCTGAAGTCTGAATAGACTGAATCCACAAGAACACCATCAAATAGGCCTCAAATAGACTAATTGAGGAACAAAGATTAGATGAGAAACGACGATTAGACAAGGCATCTTTGGATTATGAACTAGAACGATGAAGTCAGGACTCACAAGAAACCTATAAGATGCGGCTGCGATTGCGAATGAATGAAATGAGAAAACCCTAGATTTAACTATTTATACTACTTTTTCGGTAGGGTCGGGTGCTTTTGCGGGTGGGAGTGCCAAACCTGCTAACCGATCTGTAAGAGATGTGGTCGGATTGGGTTTCACCCGATGTGACCATTAACCCTTAGCATAACCGAACATTTCGGGCTGGGCCGATCGGGCTTTTCGAGTAGGTCGTGCTTGTTGGGCTTTTTGCATAGCCCTAGTATGTAGTGAAAGGCAAAGCATTTTGTTTCACTATCTTGTAGATGTTGGTCTACTTTTTCCCAATCTGCCAAAGCTTCTCGTTGTTGGCCTTGACTTGATCGCATATGTCTTTGTCATCCTGTTGATTCAAGTCACAACATTAGGGCCTCGACCAGGATGTTGAAGAGGCTTCATTGAGTTTGGTGGAGTCTATTGAGATGTTCCACAAATTTTGCATGTGCCATGGGCATGACGTGCCTCATTCCTTCGTGGTAAAGATTCATGCATTTTGTATCCCGTTCTCTCCGTGGATATCCTTGGCCCTACACAAGAATGCATGTTGCCGCTCATTTTAGACCTTGGGGCCTCAGTGCCTCATTACTTGTTTCAAATTCGCTGGTGCAACTTGTCCCGCTTTGTGCGGATCCTTCCCAATTTGTTTCGAAAGTTGGGTTGTATCTAGCAACGTTTTACTTCTTGACACTACTCGCGTTGGGTCATTCGTCCTTATTCTGTAGTGAGTTGTGCCTCACTGACAAGCGACATGAATCCCAATGGGATAGGCGACGATGGTGGTAATTGGCTTGGATTAGCATGCTTATTAAAGTACTGAGCAGTTTGGGAGATATCTTGGACCTCTCTCATTATTTCTATTGAGGGCGATTCTTCCAATGGATAACTTCATGATCAGTAATGCAGAGTAGCGGCCTCTTACTTTCATCCTCATTGGTCATGATTCAGACCTCGAAGTGACCATTTACTTAGTGGAGATTGCAAGAAAAATTGTATGTCGTTCCCACAAACGGTGTGATAGGTGGAATTTGTCTATATATTCTCAAGCCGAATTTGGTAGTTTTCGAGTGTTTTAGTAATACTTAATTGAGTTTATGTTCGTTTTGGTGTAAATCAGGTGTAGAGACGTAAACGATCGATAATCAAGCAAATCGGTAGGAAATCGGGTAAAAAACGATCAAGAGGATCAAAGTTGGTTACAGATCTTTACCGTTGCAATGGTCAAGCCATCACGGCAGCGATAAAACAACAGAGAGATAAAAAACTCTCTATTTGTTCACCGCTGCAACCATAAAATGGCAGAAGGCTCACTGGTTGCTCACCGCTGCAACGGTGAAATCTACCGCTACAATGGTCAAAGGCCAGCTGTTTTAAGATATTTTTTAGATATTTTGATCCTTGTCTTATACCCCTTTCCTATCCCACACCTATAGAACATTTTTGGGAGTCTTGAGAGCTCCAAGACAATACCAAAATGAGAATATCATCAAATTGAAGAAGAGGGAACAAGCTCGGAGTGGAAATCACGGACGTGGAAGCGTCGGTTATTCAGATAACGACTTTTCTCCATTGTTTCTCTTCTTATTTATTAAACCTTTGGCAGTTTTGATCATGTTTAGCTTGTTTATAGTTAAATATTGGGTTATGACCTTGTATAACTAAACATATATTTTTTAGGGCTTGATGTACTTCATGAAAATGTGTTTTAAATAAATCGATGTTTTGTTAACGATTGTTCAATTGTATTTGATTGTGTTTACCATTATTCTACTATTATATGCTTGTTATGACATATTGAGAATACGAGGTTTGATAATCAGGAGAGGTAACCCTGAATTCAGACTAGGGTTTAAACACAATGCGACGATCTAATGACCCGGGAGGGTGTTAGAAAGTGTGCCATCCATGAGATTGGGGCAAGACTCATGTGACCAAGTGTCGTATAGACACTCAAGGGGGAGTTTGGTGTTGATGCAAAGTGTCAAATTCATTCACTTTACACTCGAGAGAGGTAGTGAGTGAGTAGTTTTCGATACCTAGATTGTCGGATAGATTTGAATGTCGTTAATGTAAACTAAATTGATTTGAACACGATTAAGTGAATGAAGTTAATCCCTAGACAATATATTCCCTTATACGTCATATTAGTATTATAGTATTTTAGTTTAATTAGTTAAGTATATTATTTATAAAACAAATATCTAAATTTGAATCACCTAGATAAAGTTAGGTCCAATCCCTGTGGATACGGCAACCCTTACTCTTCCCATTTTACTAAAACTTGACCTATACACTTGCGGTGAAAGTAGCGACATAATATTCCGCTACCTAGTTTTTAGCGCCGTTGTCGAGGATTGGTTTTTAAATTGTTGGATATTGTGAGTAAGTAACTTGATTTTAATTTAGGCATTTATTTTGTTTATAATTTTGTTTGTAGTTTTGTTTTGATTTGCAAGGTACTTGAAGATGTTAGATCAACAAGTGCTATTGTATTTCTTTCAATGAGATTCCGAGCCATTTTAGTGTGCTTGGGATCGATATAAGGAGTTGCTCATCCAGTTTCCAAACCATCGTTTCCTAAGGGAGTGTCAATTACTAAATTTCCTCGACGGATTACAAGACGCAATGAGAGCATGGGTAGAAGGAGGAAATGGTACCATCTCTTTCTACGACCTACCTGTGGATGAAGCCTATTTGTCGTTGAAAGACATGGTCGTGTTGGACTATCAGATTTGGAATTTTTCAATAAGTCACCAAAACTTGGGGGATAACTCCAACATTTCGGCGCCATGGAATGACACTCTGGACCAACCTGTGGAGTCTTCCCCCACCCTGGAAGAAATGTTCGCTATTGTTATGGGGGAAACTCAAATTTTCTTGAGAAAAATGCAAAACTATCTCTATGATCATGAGAATTGACTTGATAATATTGAGATGATTTGCACTGAAATTGACACGATCATAAAGTTTCTTGAGACGCAAATCAGTCAACTTATTTGCTACATTGTGGCCGAGGTAGAAACGGTGGCACTAAGAGACACTCAAGTCCCATCCGAATATGAAAGCCACCGAGAGGAACCAGATACAAATGGGAGGAACTTGGGTTTGTTCGATGATGAAGATTCTAATGAGGAGGAGACCTAAGAATTGATCGATGGTAAAGAATCACAAGACAACACTTGTGAATCTTCACTGTTTGATATCCACATTATGATTCCAAGACCAATTAAAGCCGAATATTTCTATGAGGATCCAAGGTGGCTCGCTTTTCCTCCACCACTTCCAACTCCGTTTATTCAAGCTTCCAAAGCACATGAGACGGTGAAGAGTCAAGTTGAGAGCATAGACGAACAATGCCACATTTCACCAAGCTTGAGGGCATTAAGAATCAAGACCTATATATGGTGTTGTACGATACTTACTATGGGCGGAAGTCACTCTTTGATGAGTGGTGGCCGCAATTACACATCTCCACTTTCACCGCAAGTGTATGGGTCAAATTTTAGTATAGGTAGGGAGAATAAGGGTATTGTGTTCACGGGGATTGCTTGAGAATATTGTCGAGTACCGCGATTATCATAACCCGACTTTATCTAGGCGATAAAAATGGTATTTAATTAATAAATACTAATACTACAAGACTACTTTATCTAATTAGACTAATATATTGGTAGGAATTATATGGGAATTATTACCTAGGGATTAATATTGTTCACTTAAACGTGTTCGTTTCAATCTATTTTCATTAATGGCGTTCATCCTATACTACAATCTCAGTTTGTAAACTCCTCTGCCACATCTACCAAGTGTAAGACGATGGAATATATGACTTTGTGTCAACAAAGAAGTCCTTCTCAACGTCTTAATAACCCTAGGTCACATGAGTCTTGCCTCAACGTCATTGATTGTACACTCTCCAACTCTCTCCCGGGTTATTAGATCGTCACATTGTGTTTACCCTAGTCCAAATCCGGGGTTACCTCTCCCAAGTGTTAAACCCCGTATTTTCGGTATATCATAACAAGCATAATAAACAATACAACACGGCAAACATAATCAGATAAACATGAACAACCACTAACAAAACATTAATTTTATATAAACAACATTTTCATGAATTCAATCAAGTCCTAAACAATATATGTTTAGCTAAACACAGCCGTAGCCCTATATACAACTAGAAACGAGTTAAACATATATAAATATTCAACCAAATCTAAGAGAGAAAGAGAGAAACGAGCAAACTAGCCATTTATATGAAGATCCAACGTTAAAACCATTTTGAGAACGCTTTCTCCTTCTTTGCAATGTGATCTTCCTTCGATCGAATGGCCTCGGAGCTCTCAAGACTTCCCAAAACGTCTAACCCTTGAAATGGAGGAGAATGGAGGATATATATAGGCTCAAAAATATCACAAAATATCCTAAATATCCTAAACTATCCGTAGAGTGACCGCCTAGGCAGTGGGTATGTCGATCTAGTGATCGCCGCAGCGGTGGAGGAGGTAGTGGATTTAGGGACCATCCTGCAGTTTCACTGCCTAGGCGGTGAATCCCACCACCTAGGCAGTGAGTTTATAGAATCTATAGGCCCTTCTCTACATTTTCATCACCGCGGCGGTGGGCTTCTTTCAGAATATTGCCTCCTTGCTTGTTTTTCCATCGTTCTTCCATTATTCTTGATCCGATTTGACAGCTTAAGGACCGTTTTAGTCCCTTTTCAACCCAAATACCTATTTTATGACAAAAAGAATATAAACAAATTAAAATGTAATAAAACGTACTGAACATACTCGAAAACTAATAAGTTCGGTTTGAAAATAGATAAGTAATTTACACCTATCAATGAGCACTTCTCCATGTCAAGCCGAGGACTTTAAACCAAGCACTTCTTGGGAGGCAACTCAAGTTTTCAAAATAAGTTAGATCATCACTGCCGACTTCATTCGAAGGCAAGATTGTCTCGCCTCCCAGGTACATGTTCTAAACTGCCTTTGTTGGCATATTATATTTCAATTGTTGAGTTTGATGTTGGGACATTATGGACACTGCCCATTTTAAGTTTGGGGGTAATGTGTAGTATGTTAGTATGTTTTCTTTTGTTAGTTAAGTAGTTTAAGTTTAATTGTTATTTAATTGTATGCATGTTTGTTTGTTTAGTGTTAATATGTTCATGTTGTTGTTGTTGTTGTTGTGCATGTGTTGAGTTTTTGAGTTCGTTTGGGCCATTACCCGATGATGATATTATCCCCTGATTATTTGTTGAGGTCAAGAGTAATGCCCATTTATGTGTGTTCTGTGTGCTTGACATCTCGTTTTGGTAAAAGTTATTGTGGATCCTAATTTGCACGAGCACATAGACTCAATGCATAGCTATTCAATTGATTTGAGGTCGATTATTCATTAGCCAAATTCATAACAATTTAAGGGATTCTAGAATCTGATTGGGGAAAACTTGAGGCAAAATCCTAGGCGAGGTAGTTCAACAGACATGATTTAGGCATTCCTTTTGTCGCTTGAGCCTTTGAAGCTTACCTTGTAATATGTTTATCCCTCGTTACCTTGTCGAAGCCTATAAGCCATTTCAATTCTGAACACGTAACAAATACCCTGGCTGATAAAACTTTTTCCAAACCTAAGTCGCTAAACCGAAGGCACAATTTGAGTGAAATCAAGTTAGTATTTTTATACTACTTGAAGTGAGCGGTTGAGTTTAGGGCGAACTTTTGATTGGTTCGGTATTCGAGTACTCACTTGTCATTTTTCTATCATTTACCCACACCCTTGAAATTGTACAAATCACATAAGTTTGGGGGTGTAGCATGTTTAAAAAAAATGTAAATATCATTTTATTTCCGTTTTTTGTGACAAGTGAGTACAACGTTCTTAAAAATTTATTCAGGGTTGTTTCTTTAATGTGTGGGGTTATGAGTGTGATTATGTGCCAAGCGTTGTGCCTTGGGTATCATTGAGTTAATGACATTAACCTGTTTCATATTCCCGATATACCCTTGACCATTTTCCAAAAAATTGAACCAAGTCCTATTGACCTTTTTGAATTTCCAAGCCTACATTAGTGGAGAGTAGAATCCAATCAGACATATGGATATCCTAATCCTTTACAATTTAAGTCGTGAGCTTCGTTAGTGGATAATCCAATCCGGTCGTTGGATAGTTGTATTATTAAGTTTTCGCACATACACTTACGCAGAATCTAGAATGGCATTTACCATTATTGAATGACAAAATTCTAGAATACCACGTGGTGTGTTTTACTCCTGAACTTGATATGATTGGGGGTTGTTGAGGGAAAACATTTTGGTCGATAGTTGAATTCAAAGCTCGTATATCGTTATGTTTAGGTTATTTGTGTTTTTATTCATTATTTAGTTTTTGTGTTAGTTATTTCGTTGTGTTTTTTATTTTTAGTGTGAGATTTTTGCTCGAGGACTAGCAAAATTCTAAATTTGGGGGTATTTGATAGGTGAATTTGTCTATATATTCCCAAGCTGAATTTGATAGTTTTCAAGTGTTTTAGTAATATTTAATTGCATTTGCATTCATTTTGGTATAAATCAAGTGTAGGAATGTAAACGATCAATAATCAAGCAAATCGATGGGAAATCGGGTGAAAAACGATCAAGATGATCAAAATTGGTTGCAACATCTTCACCACTGTAGCGGTCAAGCCACCACTGCAGTGGTGAAACAACAGAGAGTTCAAAAACTCTCTGTTTGTTCACCGCTGCAGAGGTGAGATCCACTGTTGCAGTGATAAAACGACAAAAGGTCTACTGGTTGCCCATTGCTGCAACGGTAAAAGGCCAGCCGTTTTAGGATATTTTTTTTTTATATATTTTGATCCTTATCTTATACTCTTTTATCTACCACACCTAGATGCGGGAGTCTTCAGAGATCTAAGACAATATCAAAGGGAGGAGATCATTAAATTGAAGAAGAGGGAACAATCTCGGAGTGGAAATCACGGACGTGGAAGCGTCGGTTCTTCAGATAATGACTTTTCTCCTTTGTTTCTCTTCTTATTTCTTCAACCTTTGGAAGTTTTGATCATATTTAGCTTGTTTATAGTTGAATATTGGGTTATGACCATGTATAATTAAACATATATTGTTTAGGGATTGATGTACTTCATGAAAACGTGTTTTAAATAAATCGTTATTTTGTTAATAGTTGTTCAATTGTATTCAATTGTGTTTATTATTCTTCTACTATTATATGCTTGTTATGATATATTGAGAATATGGGGTTTGATACTTGGGAGAGGTAACTCCGAATTTGGACTAGGATTTAAACACAATGCGACGATCTAATGATCATGGAGGGCGTTAGAAAGTGTGTAATCCGTGAGGTTGGGGCGAGACTCATGTGACCTGTTGTCATATAGACGCTCTATAGGGACTTCGGCGTTGACGTGAAGTTGCATATTCATTTACTTTACACTCGAGAGAGGTAGTGAGTGGATTTTAGATACCTAGATTGTCGGATAGATTTGAATGTCGTTAATATAAACTAGATTGAATCGAACACGATTAAATGAACGAAGCTAATCCCTAGACAATATATTCTCTTAAACGTCATATTAGTATTATAGTATTTTAGTTTAATTAGTTAATTAGTTTAGTATATTATTTATAAAACAAAAATCTAAATTTAAATCGCCTAGATAAAGTTAGGTTATAACAATTGCGGTACTTGATGACAGTTTACTCTGATCCCTATGGATACGACAACCCTCCCTCTTACCATTATACTAAAACTTGACACATACACTTGCGGTGAAAGTAGTGATGTAATATTCCGCTACCACTGCATTAATCTAATGATGCCTGAAAATAGATCATACGACATATCACTTCAAAGATCCAGATGGACGGGATGTCCACTGGTTTTTCTCACTCTCTAATGACTAAGGTTCCTACAAAATAATCCACTACGGGTAGACCTGCCGATATTGTACATTTGGTGTGATAACCAATTGAGAGAGCTCAACGGGACTTTAGCAGTGTGATAGCTAAGAAAAGGTGTGCGTACCTGATTAACTCTTTTTTCTGATATTTATAGGTGAGGGAAGACTTGTTGGCAAGTCTTCCTTGATTCTTGGTGCACGATTAAGGTGATGGCATTGATCTCAACCCCGTTACCATAGAGATGATAATGATTACAGGTGTAGATCGTGGAGCCGTTACCTAGTAGGGGTAACAACACTTTTTTTTTACTAAGCAGAGGTTGCACGAACTCATTTGGAGCAGGAGAAATGTGGCACTCTTGCTCGGGGTGGTATGACCGTGGTCGGGTATAGAGAAGATACCAGGTCAAGCTAGCCAATTAGAGTCCGTAGCCGTTTCCCGTGCTAGTCGCATGTTTGTGACACGTGGTGCCCTTTCAGGTTCAGTTGAATTTTCCCTCATCACAAACTAACAACATTATCCAAAATATCTTACACGCACAAAAAAAATAAAAAAAATAAAAAAAAATTTCACATCACCAATTTTAAAATGGTTAAATAGAATTATATTTTATAACCTTTAAGTTTTATATTTGTATTTGAATAATTATTTTCAACTATTTGGTAACTTTTTGCATTATTAAATTAAAAAATATAGTGCCTTTATGCAAGGAGAATCGTGAAATAAACGATAAAAAATTGTCGACTATGGGGTTTGAACCCATGCGCACTTTTGTGCAGAAGATCTTAAGTCTTCCCCCTTGACCTCTCCGGCAAACCAGCTATCATGGATAAATTTTTAGAACTTAATTTTTTATATCTATGGTTTTTGTCAGAAGTAGGTACATATACGAGTTTAGAAATCCTATAATACGCTCGCATAAAATGCACACACTAAAGTAAATGGCTTACCGAGTAACTGAGGATGTTGTTTCTCAAAGTCTTGACCAATTTGTGTGGTGGAACATTTGGCGTCGATCTTTAGAACAGAAAAGGACAAAGTGAACTACTTATTTATAATTAATAGGTTTGAATCAAATCTTTTTGGGACTAAATTGAGAGTTTTAAAAGAGTGTTTTAGGGTTAAACATTTCATATTTAAAAGGATTTAATATAAGGAGTCTATATATAATATTTATCGGCTTATCTTTTAAAATATAGTCGTTATGGCCAATATTTGAAATCTTTATATTTGACCTATATTTTTGGAAGGAAAAAAAAAAAGGAATCAAGAACAAAAGTTTTAAATCAGCTACTCTTATAGAGAGAATTATTTTTGTTGAAATATATATTTGAGAGAGATTTTTTTAAGAAGTTATTGATCGAGGCGTTCATTATTTTGTTACCGGTTTTTGCAATATATACTTGGATTTATTGTTTTCAAAAAAAATCTGGAGAGGTCATTCCGATTATTTTATGTGCTCAATATTTTTTCCAACAATAATCTTTTCATTAGAAAAAACATTTATATCATTAAATATCCTAAAGCTCTTGTGAAACGAGTTTTTGTCTGATAATTTGATTTACATTATCACTGTGCTTTAATTGAGTAAAATCAAATTTGTATTCTGATATAGTTCTATCACATAGTATATTAGGATATTAATTGATCATATGTTGTATTGAGATGATAGAAGCTCTTGTGGAAAGATTTTTTTTTTTTTTTTTTTTGTGAGAATAAGAAGATTACGTATATTAGTTCAGTGTCTATTCAGGATTAGTCTTTAGCTTGTTGATAGGTGGAATTTGTCTATATATTCCCAAGCCGAATTTGGTAGTTTTTGAGTGTTTTAGTAATATTTAATTGTGTTTATATTCGTTTTGATGTAAATCAGGTGTTGGGACGTAAACGATCGATAATCAAGCAAATAGGTAGGAAATCGGGTGAAAAACGATAAAGAGGATCAAAGTTGGTTGCAGCATCATCACCACTGCAGCGGTCAAGCCACCACTGCAGCTGTGAAATAACAGAGAGTTCAAAAACTCTTTGTTTGTTTACCGCTGTGGCGGTGAAATGGCAGAAGGTTCTCTTGTTGCCCACCGCTGCAACGGTCACTGTCCAGCTGTGTTTAAGATATTTTTTTAGATATTTTGATTCTTTTCTTATACCCCTTTGCTCTCCCACATCTAAAAGACGTTTTTGGGAAGGTTTTGAGAGCTCCAAACCATATCAACCAAGAGGAGATAACAAATCTGTTGGCCCAATAGAATACCCAAGAAGGGGGGTGAATTGGGTAATTAAAAAAATAATCAGAATAAAATTAAATAAATCAAATAATTAATTTTATACCTAAATTAACCAAACTCGCACACCGATTCTTTTACAGGCTCAGAATCAACCTTTACAATATCCTTTTCCCAAGCTAAAGAAGAACCTCTACTTTTTATAGATTAAAGAATAACCTAATTCTTTTTAACACTAAGACACAAGAATCAAAACTTCTCAAAACACTCCAACTATCATTTTCACAGGTAAAGATGGAACCTTTACAAATTACTCACAATGAAATTTTTATTCATGAAGAATCACTACCTCAATCTCTTTACAGGAAGAGACTAAAACTCAGCTACCATTGATTAAATACCTCCAACGGTATTTAGCCCGTCACAACTCACAAATACAAAAATTGATAAGAAATAAATCTCACTGTGAGCTTCTACCACCCCAGATAAATAATAACTCAATTAATATCCCAACTAGTGACAAAAAAAATGTGAGATACAAAAATATGATTTTAACAAGAATATGGGTAGCAAATTGGAGCACGTAATCAGATTCAAAATATTGTTTGTAAAAATATTTTCTTTAAAATCAGAAATAATTTCTAAATATAAAAAAATAAAAATAAATAAATAATAAGCAATATGGAAAGATCTTACCAAGAATCCACAGAAATAATGATTAGAACAATGTAGCTTCAAATCCGGTATCAGCAAAAATTAATCGCAATTGACTCTCAAAATCACTCTTAGAAAAACTCACAATATCGTAGAATGATAACTTTTATAAAAGCTCACAAATAATATAAACTCTTTTAGCTCTTGTAATGAATAATTAATTATATAAAAAATTCACAGGTTTATATATAGAAATATGAAATCAGCCTTCTAACGGCTAGTTTACATATGTCATGACAATTAAAAGCTCTTATAGACCCCTTATATCATAAGGACTTTATTTTGGCTCAATTTCCACGTAAAACAGCTTTCAAATCTCTCAATTAAACCCCCAAAATATTTCTCAATCTTAATTAATAAGAATAGAATCTATTTCAAGTACTAAATTGAGAAACATTAATATTTGATGAACCATATTAACATGAGTTAATTAATATATAAACCATATCTTAAATATAGAAAATATCCCTAAAATCTCTCTCAAATCCCAACAAAAAATGGCTACTATTGGATTTAATCTTGGATAAAACAATATCCTGAAACAACACATTCAGTTAACTGCCCAGTCAACTGAGAGATTCAAGATGTAGCCAATGTAGTTCATCGGTCGATCGCCCAGTTAACGTATAGATTTAGAGAGTTGGTCTTTCTTTCACTGGTCGACCTATCAATCGACTTGTTGATTCAGAGAGTTCAACCCTTCTTGGCCAGTCAACCTGTCGGTCGACTTATAGATTTAGGATGTTACAGCTGCTTGGTTCGGTTAACTTATTAGTCGACTGTTGTCTTCTGGATCTCTTATCTGAATACGTTTTTAACTCATTTTCTTTTACATTTTCTCCCCTTTAACCATTTTTTCTCTTAAATAAGCTCCACTAATATTTTTATATTTCATTTTAGTCATTCAAAATTATTTCTTCTCAATTCACATAGGAGCAAATAATTTAACTTAATCAATACATACATTAATGAGAAAATACATTTTGTGCCATGTTCATGTTCCTAAATGAGATATTAAGAGTTAAAATTTACCTGAGTTGTTTTCCCTAATTTCTTCAAACTCTTAAATCTTCAATATCTTCAATATCTTCAACTTCATTATTTAGTATCTATTTAATTTATCATCTTCATCACTTGGAACTTTAAATCACTGAAACACTCAATTAAAACATTAGTTCCACCAAAATATCAATACTTAACTGTTCATCAAAATCTTAAAATCAACAATCTCTCCCTTTTTTATGATGATAATTAACTTTTATGTCTTTTTTCAAAAATAAAATATAACCACACTTCCCCTGAATCCGAGGACGGGTTCTTTAACTCATTAAAACATCATAATGAAGATTTCAATAATGCACAAATTAAAATACTCATTAAAGCAAACATTACTAATTTCTCCCATTTTTCATAAATAAAAAATACTTAAATTAAAGCACAATTTTAAAACACTCCCCCTTAATTTAATAAAACATCACTAATTTCTCCCCCTTTGTCATCTTCAAAAACAAATTTTGGGGGGGGGGGGGGGGGGAACACACGTAACTCACACTAGACAAATATCATTATGCCTAGCTATACCCAAACCGCGAATGATTTTCACAAACTGATCTTCCACTAGTGGTTTGGTAAAAACAACAGCAAGTTGGTCAAAGGTATCAATATATTCAATAACAATATCCCTTTTCTGAATGTGATCACGAATAAAGTGATGTCTAATCTCTATGTGCTTAGTTCATGAGTGATGTGTAGGATTCTTACTTAGACAAATAACACTTTTATTATCACAAAAGATCGGGACTTCCTCTATACAAACTCTAAAATCATTTAATTGTTGCTTAATATATAAAATTTGACCACAACAGTTATCAGCTGCCATGTATTCAGCCTCAGTAGTAGATAAGGCTATAAAATTATGTTTCTTACTTGACCAAGAAACCAAAGCATGTCCTAACAAATGACATGAATCACTTGTGCTTTTTCGCTCAACTTTGTAACCACAAAATCAGCGTTGAAGTAACTTACCAATTTAAAATCACTTCCCCTAGGATACCATAATCCTAGGTCAGTCGTCCCCTTTAAATAACGAAAGATTCACTTAACCGCAGTCGAGTGCTATTCTTTAGGACAAGACTAAAATCTAGCCCAAAGACAAACACTATAAATAATGTCAGGTCTACTAGTAGTTAAATACAATAGGCTACCAATCATACCTCGATACATTTTTTCATTAACGCTTTTGCCCGTATCGTCTTTTTCTATCTTTGTAGCCGTTGCCATGGGAGTTTTGTACTCTTTAGCTCCTTCGATTGAGGTGATTAAAAAACCTATGGAAATCTAATAAAAATATATACAACTTCCATGTTTTGAGTATTTCCAAAATCTAATTAGATAATATTCAAAAATAGCCTTGAAGTTACAGCACCTGTACCGGCTTTGCAGGTTTGGTGACTGCCTAGGCGAAGAAGTAGGCGGTGGACTTGGAAATGTTTCTACTGGGGTTTCCACCAGCACCTGTACCGGCTTTGCAGGTTTGGTGACCGCCTAGGCGAAGAAGTAGGCGGTGGACTTGGAAATGTTTCTACTGGGGTTTCCACCTAGGCGGAGGAATTTCCTACCTAGGCGGTGGGCTGTCAGTAGCCTTTTGTCATTCTCAGCATCTTCACTGCCTAGGCGGAGGTCTGGACGCCTTGGCGGTGGGCTTCTTTCATATTTTTGCCTCCTTTCTTGTTTATTCACCGTAACTTCGACTCGCCTTCGGTTCGATCTCATCGTTTTCGCTCTAGTTTCTTATCTTTTTGCTCCACACGCCTGATTTATACAAAAAGTATAAAAACATATTAAACATATAAAGATAACTATAAACATACTCAAAAACTAACAAATTCGGATTGGAAATACGTAGGTAATTTACACCTATCAATAGGTTGTACTTACTGCTTCGGCCCACAAGTAGGTTGGTAAGCGATTTTCATTTAGCATCGTTCTGGCCATTTCTTGAAGCGTTTTGTTCTTCCTTTCCACTACACTATTTTGTTGCGGTGATCTTGGTACAGAAAAATTGTAAGCATAACCATGCTCATCACAATAACTTACCGCTTCATCATTCTTAAATTCTCTTTCTCTGTTACAACGAATGTTAATAATAGAGCATTGTTTCTCATTTTGAGCACGTTTACAAATTTAGCAAGAACCGAAGCAACCTTACTTTTCTTAGCAAGAAAATATGCTCAGGTAAGTCTAGAATAATCATCAACTATGACAAATGCATAAAACTTACCACCAAAACTTGCAACAGAGTTAGGCCCAAACAAATCAAAATTCAATAATTCAAGACATCTAGATGTGGACGTGTGCATCTTTTTCTTAAATGATGATCCAACTTGCTTGCCTAATTGACATGCATCACATACTTTATCCTTCACATATTTCAAATCAGGTAGGCCACGTACAAAACTCTTCTTAGATATATTAGAAATTAACTCCATACTAGCATGCCCAAGTCTTCTATACCATAACCAACTATTTTCAGATAAAATATTTAAATAAGATAAATTTTGAGAATTAAAATCATCAAAAGAGCAAGTATACACATTCTCAAAACGTGATGCAATTAGCAAGATACTACTATCATGACTATTCTTAATTATGCATCTATTATGATCAAATATAACATTATAGCCCTTGTCACATAGTTGACTAATACTAAGCAAATTATGTTTAACTCCATTAACTAGTAACACATCTTTAATCATAGTAGTACCATTACCGATATTATATATACCGATAATTTTACCCTTTGCGTCGTCTCTGAAAGTCACATGACCTCCATCTTTAGGTGTCAAAGATGGAAATTTTCCTTTATCTGCCGTCATGTATTGAGAATAACCACAATCCAGGAACCATTTGTCCTTACTTATTGATGCTTTTAGAATAACTTTCAAGGAGTACCTCAAATAGTTCCTAAGTAGTACCCAACCTACGTGGGTCCGATCTTGTTAGTCGAGACAATTTTAGTTCCTTTAGGAACCCAAAATTGTCTACAGTTAGATATTTTAGCAAAACATCTACGAATAGTATGCCCCACAATATTATATTTAAAACATTTCATAAGATCCTTAGTTTTAGAAAAGAATTTAGGAAAGTGTTTTTGTTTAAGATTTTTCTGAAAACCAACACCGTCTTTATCAAAAACTCCACGTGAACTTCCCAAAAATATTTTCAAATTATTTTCGCCGCCAGTGAATTTGAGAACAATTGATTGCAAATCCATCAATTTAGATTTTAACCCATTGTTTTCAGATTATTAGTCCACCACTTTCTCGTTTAATGTGTTAGTTGTACTTTGAAGGGCATTTATTTTAGAACATTGGTTTTTATAATCATGTGAAAGTTCTTAATAAACATCAAACAAATCATCAAAATTTAAAGGATAAGAACTTGAACAATCGGTTACCTCACTACTAGTGGCCATTAATGCAAGCATGGACGTATCCTCACTATCTGATTCTTCCAAGCTACTTGAATCAGTATTATCCCAAGTAGCCTTCATTGATTTCTTCTTACTCTTCTTTGCTTTCTTCTTTTCTTTATCCTTCTTCGGTTCGGGACAATCATTTTGAAAATGACCGATTTTATGATAGTTGTAGCATTCCACTTTAGGTATGTTGAGATTTATTTTCCCACGGAATGTGCGACTAGTCATTCTTCTAAAGTTGTTTGTGAGAAGTGATACATTCTTCGCTTGCTCACTATCAAGACTTTCATCATTACTGTCATCCTCTTCTTATAATTTTTTAAACTTTTAGCGCCAAGGATTTTCTTTTTCCACTTCTGGTATCATCCTCATAACCTTTAATTGCTGATTCATGAGTTATCAAATTACCAAGGAGATCATCAATATCATATTTGCCAAGATCCTTTGCTTCCTCGATTGTCGTCACCTTTGACTCTCATATTTTTGTCAAGGACCTTAGGACCTTTCATACTCTATCCTCCATGGAATATGATTTTTCGAGTTGACTCATATTGTTGCATATATTGTTGAAGTGAGTGTACATCTCATGAATCGATTCATTCTCCTCCATCCTGAACAGCTCAAATTTTCTCATAAGTGCATTGATTTTTTACTGCTTCACTTGACTTGTCCTTTCATGGGTGACTTGTAGTTTATCCCACATCTCCTTTGCGGATTTGCAATCTGAAACTCTAGAAGACTTATTAGCATCTAAAGAACAAAAGAGAATATTGATAGCTTGAGAGTTAATAGAGAGTTTCTGCTTATCGGAAGCACTCAATTGTTCCTTCTTCTTCTTAACTCCATTTTCCATTGGAATAAATGGACCTTCATGGATTGTTAACCACACGTCATAATTTGTAACCTGAAGAAAGGCTATCATCCTGTCTTTCTAAAATGAGTAACTTTCACCTACAAACATGGGTGGTCGGTGCATAGACTGCCCCTCAGCTAGTGTGCCTACTATATGTGCCATGTAATCTCTGTTAGCTAATAAATTTGAGCTAAACCAGCTCTAATACCAATTGTTGGCCCAGTAGAATACCCAAGAGAGAGAGAGTGAATTGGGTAATTAAAAAAATAATCAGAATAAAATTAAATAAATCAAATAATTAATTTTATACCTAAATTAATTATTATCTTTATAACACAGCGGAATAATATTATCAATCTAAGTGCACACCCAAATAATAAAATAACAAAGTAGTAATGCAGCACACAAAAGATTTATACTAGTTTACCAAGCTACTCTTAGCTAATCCAGTACCTCGAGCTCCACGGAGATCGCACCTACTAAAACTAAGATTCCTTTAAAGATAGGAACCAAACTCGCACACCGATTTTTTTATAGGCTCAGAATCAACCTTTACAATATCCTTTTCCCAAGCTAAAGAAGAACCTCTACTTTTTATAGATTAAAGAATAACCTAATTCTTTTTAACACTAAGGCACAAGAATCAAAACCTCTCAAAACACTCCAACTATCATTTTCATTGGTAAGGATGGAACTTTTACAAATCACTCACAGTGCAATTCTTATTCAAGAAGAATCACTACCTCAATCTCTTTATAGGAAGAGACTAAAACCCAGCTACCCTAATTAAATACTCCCAACGGTATTTAACCCGTCACAACTCACCAATACAAAAATTGATAAGAACTAAATCTCATTCGGAGTTTCTACCACCCTAGATAAATAATAACTCAATTAATATCCCAACTACTGATAGAAAAATATGAGATACAAAAATCTAATTTTAACAAGAATATGGGTAGCAAATTGGAGCACGTAATCAGATTTAAGAAATTGTTTGTAAAAATATTTTCTTCAAAAATCAGAAACAATTTCTAAGATCAATTTTCAAATATAAAAACAAAAACAAATAATAAGTAATATAGAAAGATCTCACCCGGAATCCACAGAAATAATGATTAGAATAACATAACTTCAAATCCGGAATCAACAGAAAATTATCACAATTGATTGTCAAAATCACTCTTAAAAAAGCTCACAATATTGTAAAATGATAACTCTTATAAAATCTCACAAATGATATAAACTCTTTTAGCTCTCTCAATGAATAATTAATTATATCAGAAATTCGCAGGTCTATATATCGGAATATGAAATCAGCCTTCTAACGGCTAGTCTACATATGTCATGATAATTAAAAACTCTTATAGACCCCTTATATTATAAGGACTTCATTTTGGCTTAATTTCCACTTAAAAACAGCTATCAAGTCTCTCAATTAAACCCCCAAAGTATTTCTCAATCTTAATTAATAAGAATAGAATCTATTTCAAGTACTAAATAGAAAAACATTAATATTTGATGAACCATATTAATAGGATTTAATTAATATATGAACCATATCTTAAATATAGAGAATATCCCCGAAATTTCTTACAAAACCCAACCAAAAATGTCTACTACTGGATTTAATCTTAGATAAAACAATATCCTGAAACAGCGCATTCAGTCAACTGAGAGATTCAGGATGCAGCCAATGCAGTTCATCGGTCGACCGTCCGATCAACTTTTAAATTCAAAGAGTTGGTGTTTCTATCACCACTCGACCTATCAGTCAACTTGTTGATTCAGAGAGTTCAGCCCTTCTTGGCCAGTCAATTTGTCGGTCGACTTATAGATTTAGGATGTTACAACTGCTTGGTCCGATCGACTCACCAGTCGACTATTGTCTTCTAGATCTCTTATTCAAATACGTTTTTAACTCATTTTCTTTTACGTTTTTGCCCATTTAACCATTTTCTCTCTTAAATAAGCTCTACTAATATTCTTATATTTCATTTTAGTCATTCAAAATTATTTTTTCTCAATTCACATAGGAGCAAATAATTTAACTTAATCAATACATATATAAATGAGAAAATACATTTTGTGCCATGTGTGTGTTCCTAAATGGGATATTAAGAGTTAAAATTTATCTAGGTTGTTTTCCTTAATTTCTTCAAACTCTTAAATCTTCAATATCTTCAACTTCATTATTTAGTATCCATTTAATTTGTCATCTTTATCACTTAGAACTTTAAATAACTGAAACACTCAATTAAAATATTAGTTCCACCAAAACATCAATACTTAATTGTTCATCAAAATCTTAGGATCAACAAAATCTAAGAAGATGAAACAATCTCGGAGCAATTTTAGCGTCGGTTCTTCGGACAACGGTTAGTCTCCTTGTTTTTCTCTTTATTTCTTATATTTGGTTAATAGTTTTGTTTATATTTAGCTTGTGTATTATTGAATATAAGGTTATGGTCATGTGTAGCTAAATATATATTATCTAGGGAGCGATTTGTTTATAAATACGTTGTTTGTTTGATCTTTGTTTTGTTATTGTTTTTTCATCCACATTCGATTGTGTTTACCGTTATATTACAATCATTATATGCTTGTTATGGTATTGTGGTTGGTTTGAGAAATCGGGGTTTGACACTCAGGAGAGGTAACCTCGGATTCGGACTATGGTTTCAACACAACACAACGATCTAATGACCCGAGAGGGTATTAGAAAGTGTGCAATCCAGGAGGTTGGGGTGAGACTCATGTGACGAAGAATAATATAGACGCTAGAGGGGGACTTCGGAGTTGATGCGAAGTCGTATATTCATTCACTTTATACTCCGGACAAGTAGTGAGTGAGTTTTTGATTCCTAGATTGTCAGATAGATTTGAATGTCGTTAATGTAAACTAGATTGAATTGAACATGATTAAGTGAACGAAGTTAATCCCTAGACAATATATTCCCTTAAGCGTCATACTAGTATTATAGTATTTTAGTTTAATTACTTAATTAGTTTAGTATATATTTTATTAACAAAAATCTAAATTTGAATTGCCTAGATAAAGTTAGGTTATGACAATTGCAGTACTTAATGACATTTTAATCCAATCTCTGTTGATACGACAAACCTTCTCATTCACTATTCTATATAATTTGACCCATACACTTGCGGTGAAAGTAGCGACGTAATATTCCGCTACCAAGTTTTTGGCGCCGTTGTCGGGGATTGGTTTTTAGATTGTTGTTGATATTGTGAGTAAATAACTTGATTTTAATTTAGGCATTTATTATGTTTATAATTTTGTTTTTAGTTTTTTTTCTTTTGCAAGGTGCTTGAAGATGTTAGATCAACAAGTGTTTTTGCATTTCTTTCAACAAGATTCTGAGCTGTTTTATTGTGTTTGAGATTGATACAAGGATTTCTATTCCGGTTCCCCAATCATTATTTCCCGAGAGAGTGTCAACTACTGAACTTCCTCGATGGGTTATTAGCCATAACAAGAATTTGGGTGGAAAGAGAAAACGTTACCACCTTTTTAGACCGACTAATCACGAGTGAGGCCTATTAGTTGTTGGAAAACATGGCTGAGTTTGATTTTCAGAGTTGAAATTATTCAACAAGCTACCAACGCTTGAGGGATAGTTTTACCATTTCGGCAACATGGATTGACACCCCGGACCAACATGTAGAGTCTTCTCCCACCCTGGAAGAAATATTCTTTGAATTTATAAGGGAGACTCAAGCGCTCTGGAGGGAAACGAATGACTGACTCAATGAGCATGAGGGCCGTCTTGACAAATTTGAGACGATCGACGCTGAATTTTATGAGATCGTGAAGTCTCTTAAGACTTAAATCAGTCAGCTTGTTAGCTTCATTGAGGTTGAGGCAGAAATGGTGGCACTAAGAGACACACAAGTCACATCCGAATGTGAAATCCCACTATGAGGAACCAGATATGAGTGGGAGGAACTTGGGTGAGTTCAATGGAGATGATTCTAATGAGAAGACGACCCAAGCATGGATTGACGATTGTGATTCTCAACTATTTGAGATCCAAATATTGATGCCACCACCGATTCAAAAAGATCACATCTATGAAGATCCAATGTGGCTAAATTGTCATCCTTCACCTTTTAAAAACATTCATTCTGGCCAACCAAGTACACAATCTTGAACTGAATCAAGTTGAAAGCATAAGCCGAACAATGCCACATTTCTCCAAGCTTGAGGGCATTCAAAATCAAGACCTATATGTGGTATTGTACGAAACTTACTATGGGCAGAAGACGTACTTTGATGAGCACTTCTCCATCTCAAGCCGAGGACTTTAAACCAAACGCTTCTTAAGAGGCAACCCAAGTTCAAAATAAATTAGAACTTTACAGCCAAATTCATTCGGAGGAGAGATTGTCTCACCTCTTAGGTACGTGTTCTAAACCCCCTTCATCACTATAATGCATACTAAATATTGAGATCGATGATTGGGTCGTTGTGAACACTGACCGTTTTAAGTTTGGGGGTGATGTTTAGTATGTTTAATTGTTATTGTTGTGTAGTTTTATTTTATTGTATGCATATTTGTTTGGTGTAGTATGTGTTTTTGTTTGTAGATGTGTTGTTATGTGCTAAGTTTTGTGTTCATCTGGGTCATTACTCGATGATGATATTATCTCCTAGTTGTTTTTTGAGGTCAAGGGTAATGCACATTCATGTGTGTTCTATGTGCTTGGCATGTCATTTTGGTAAAAGTTATTATGGATCCTAATTTGCACGAGCACATAAACTCAATGTATAGCTATTCAATTGATTTGAGGCCGATTATCCATTAGCCAAACTCATGACAATTTAAGAGATTCTAGAACCTGATTGAGGAAAACTTGAGGCGAAATCCTAGGTGAGGTAGTTCAAGAGACGTGATTTAGGCATTCATTTAATTCGCTTGAGCCTTTGAAGCTTACTTTGCTATATGTTTATCCCTCGTTACCCTGTTGAAGCCAATTAGCTATTTCAATTCTGAACACGTAATAAGTACCCTGGCCAATTGAACTTTTTTCAAACCTATATTGCTAAACTGAAGGCACAATTTGAGTAAATCAAATTAGCATTTGTGTATGCTACTTGAAGTGAGCGGTTGGGTTTAGGGCGAACTTTTAATTGGTTCAATATTCGAGTACTCACTTGTTATTTTTCTTTCATTTAACCACACCCGTGAAATTATAATAATCGAATAAGTTTGGAGATGTGGTTGTTGCTGAAAAAAAAACATATGTAAATATAGTTAAATTTTCGTTTCTTTTGACAAGTGAGTACGACGTTCTTAAATAGATGTTCAGAGTTATTTTAAATTTATCCATGGAGGTTCGAGTATGATTGTGTGCCAAGCGTTGTGCCTTGGGTATCATTAAGTTAACGACGTTAACCTGTTTTATATTCCCGATATACCCTTGGCCATGTTCCAAATCGAACCAAGTCCTTTTGATCTTTATGAACTGCTTAGCTTACATTAGTGGAGAGTGGAACCCATTCAGGCGTATGGAAATCCTAATCCTTGTCGGTTTAAGTTGTAAGCTTCATTGGTGGATAATCCAATTCGGTTATTGGATAGTTATATTATTGAGTTTCGCACACACACTTTGAATGGATCCAAAATGGCGTTTACCATTATTGAATATTGAAATTATAGAATATCACATGGTGTGTTTTACTCATGAACTCGATATGATTGGGGATCATTGAGGGAAAATATTTTGGTTAACAGTTGAATCCAAAACTCGCATATCGTTTTGTTTAGGTTGTTTGTGTTTTCATTCGTTGTTTAGTTTTTGTGTTAGTTATTTTGCTCTCTTTTTTTAGTGTGAGTGTTTTGCTTGAGGACTAGTAAAATTCTAAATTTTGGGTTATTTGATAGGTGAAATTTGTCTATATATTCCCAAATCGAATTTAATAGCTTTCGAGTGTTTTAGTAATATTTAATTGCATTTATGTTCGTTTTGATGTAAATTAGGTGTAGGGATGTAAACGATCGATAATCAAGCAAATCGGTCAAAAATCGGGTGACAAAAGATGAAGAAGATCAAAGTTGGTTGCAACATCTTCACCGCTACAGCGGTAAAACAACATAAGGTTCCCTAGTTGCTCACCGCTGTAGCGGTCACTGTCCAGCTGTATTGAAGATATTTTTTAGATATTTTGATTTTTGTCTTATACCTCTTTGCTCTCCCACACCTAAAAGATGTTTTTGGGAAGGTTTTAAGAGCTCCAAACCATATCAACCAAGAGGAGATCACAAATCCAAGAAGAGGAAACTATCTCAGAGCGATTTTAGCATCGGTTTTTTGGACAACGGCTAGTCTCCTTGTTTCTCTCTTTATTTCTTTGTTTTGGTTGATAGTTTTGTTTATATTTAGCTTGTATATTGTTGAATATAGGTCTATGGCCATGTGTAGCTATACATATATTGTCTAGGGAGCGATCTATTTATAAAAATGTTGTTTGTTTGATCTTTGTTTCGTTATCGGTCTTTCAACCATATTCGATTGTGTTTATCGTTATATTACAATCATTATATGCTTGTTATGGTATTGTGGTTGGTTTGGGAAATCAGGATGTGATACTTGGGAGAGGTAACCCCAGATTCGGACTAGAGTTTAAACACAACGCAATGATCTAATGACCCGGGAGGGTATTAGAAAGTGTGAAATCCATGAGGTTGGGGTGAGACTCATGTAACCAAGTGTTATATAGATGCTAGAGGGGACTTCGGCGTTAACATGAAGTCGCATATTCATTCACTTTACACTCAGGATAAGTAGTGAGTGAGTTTTCGATACCCAGATTGTTAGATAGATTTGAATGTCGTTAATGTAAATTAGATTGAATCGAACATGATTAAGTGAACGAAGTTAATTCCTAGACAATATATTCCCTTAAACGTCATACTAGTATTATAGTATTTTAGTTTAATTAGTTAATTAGTTTAGTATATATTTTATTAACAAAAATCTAAATTTGAATCGCCTAAATAAAGTTAGGTTATCACAATCGCGGTACTCGACGACAGTTTAATCCAATCCCTGTGAATACGACAACCCTTCTTATTCACTATTCTATAAAACTTTACCCGTATACTTGCGGTGAAAGTAGCGACGTAATATTCCGCTACCACCTGTTAGAAATGTAGGTTTAATTCCTAGCCTGTAAAAGGATTAGGTTAGTCTTTAATCTGGTAAAAAAATAGATAAATTTGATTCTTAGCATGTAAAAGAACTAGGTTCGTCCTGAGCTTGATAAAAAAAAAGTTGTAAATTGTTTGATTTTGAACTTGGTAAAAGAATTAGGTTAGTACTAAACCTGTGAAAAAAATTGAAAGGATTTGGTTCCTATCTGAAAAAAAAATAAAGTGTTGGCCCAAAGATCTACCCAAGAGGGGGTGAATTGGGTAGTTTCAAAAAATTTAAACAATTAATTCAAACACAATTAACCAATTTTTCTAAATCGTTTATTACCTTGTTACACAGGGAAACTATGTTTAGCTAAGTGCACACCCAAACAAATAGAAATAAAATAATGCATTACACAATAATATATCCTAATTCGGTAAGTTACTCTTACCCACATCCAGTTCTCCGAGCTCCACGGAGATTCACAATCCAGTAAACCTTGATTCCTTTCAAAGATAAGAGCCAAACCTATACAATCGTTTTCACAGGCTGAAGACTAACTTAATTTTTTTTTCAGGCTCAGAATCAAACCCTAACTATCCTAATCTTTTCCGCAAGCTCAGAATCAAGCTTTACAACCCTTATTCTTTTCACAAGCTTAGAAATCAACCTATCACTCTCTCACGCTATTACACTTATCCTTTTCGTAGGCTTAGGAATAACCTTTACAATCACTCAATTCTATTACAGAAAGAATCAAAATCTAATATTTTCATAGGATAAGACTAACCTAATATTCTAACAGGACAAAGTTCAAACCCTAATCGTTTTCTTAGGCAAAAGATTAAAACCTAACTACCCTGATTAGACATTAACCCAAACGTGTCTAATCTGCTTAAACTTGCCAATATAAAACATCAACAAGTTTCTTTCGACAAGGAGTTTCTACCACCTCAATACAATTAGACTTAATTAATGTACCAAATATTACTACGTGATAGATTTAATGTGAGGCACAAATCTAATTTAAAATAATTAACACACAAATAGCACAAAATCAAATTTCTCGAATAAAAATCGTTTTAAAATATTTTCACAAAATTAAGTTTGAAAAAGAATTTTGTTAATTAACTTATCCAAGGAATTAATCAAAATAATATAAGAAAATAAAACCACTAGTTTGGAAAGATCTCACTAGAATTTGTCGAAAATGATTAGGATAACAAGATAGAAAACACAAACCGGTGACCCAAAAATACTTAGTGCTTCGATTAAGTTCTCTTAATAATCTCACGTATGAATTTCAGTGAACGAATCTCTCTTAGAATAGCAAAATTTGAATCTTCTTGATTCTCTTTTTCTAAATTCTTCTGGTCTATATCAATAAACCTAAAACTAAACCTCTAACGGTTAGTTTTCAAATGTTATGATTCTAATTATATTCTAAATTTTATATATATATATATATATTCAAAACAAGTGTGTTTCATTAGAATATACTCTTGGATAAGATCAATTTAGTCCTTAAAACCTTTTCAAATTAGAATCCTTAAGAATAGGAAGTAGTTTATTGATTTAATTGAAAGAATAATTAAATATATGAACCAAATAAATAAGAATAATCTAATATATGATATATTTCAAAATTATACTAAACTCCTTTGAAATATTCCCTTGAAAACATCAAAACACTCCCTTGAATTCATCAAAACCGCAGTGTATTGACCAAAACAACAAAACAATCAAAGATTTGACTGTAGCAGTTGGTTGATCGGCTAATCCTGCCGGTTGACCGGCCTCTCACAATGGTAGTTTTGGTTTGTGCTAGTCTAGTTTGTTAACTGACCCTTCCGGTTGGTTGACCGATTGGACCAGTAGGTCCTCATACTTTTCACATTTTTCCATTTTCAGCCACTCGATTCATTAGTCGACCGGCCCAACTTGTTGATTGATCGAATTGGCCAGTAGGTCACCTATTTTACTTTCTAAACACATTATTTTAGTTAGTCGATCAACCCCTTTCGCAGGTTAACGGAATTGATCCGAGAAACCATAATTTTAAGTGTTAAAATCATTTTTTTTAATTAGGTCCTCAACCAAAAACATTTTCATGACTAAACACAACATATAACACATATTAGAACCCTAAAATTATCACTACACACATAAGATTAATTTATTTTAAGTGTTGTGCATGATCCTAATTCAGTTTGCATTAAGAGTATAAGAGTAATGAGTTGTTTTTACCTAAATGTCATCAATGCTTTGAACATCTTTAATATCTTCATCTTGCAACCATCTTGAATTCATTTGATTCTTCAATAATAACTCCATGAATTCTTCAATGATTAATCTTTTTGGCCTATTCTTTTTCTCATTTCAACCAATTGAACTTTTAATCTGAAATCACTCCATAAAATTAGTTCCATAAAATATCGACATTTAATTGTCCATCAAAACATTGGATTTAACATAAATATTAGTGGATTGTGAAATCCCTGTAGGAGCTTAGGGTACTGAAAGTAGGTAATGGTAGCTTGTCGAAACAAGATAAATCGGTATATTTAATTTCTCTATCACTACTTGTTTTGTCATGCATTTAGATAAACATGTTTATGTTGTAACTCAAGACAACAACCATTTAGGAAAACTTAGTGATTTGTTTTATTGTTAAATTATTTATTTAAATTTTTATAACTACCCAATTCACCCCATGGGTAGATCTGTGGGACAACACCTGATATTTCGTCGAGTCCGATGCTTCTCGCAGATCCATATGCGCATGGTAGGTGTCAAGTTGCTCCGTCGGGTCGAAGTCTCCCTAGTATGCCCTGATTTGGGACAACATCTTGAAATTGGTAAGAACCGTCTCCTATAGCATTTGTGTAGTGGAAGGAGAAGTACTTAGTTTTACTATCTCGTAGATGTTTGGCTTTTTCTTCCCAATCTGCCCAACCTTCTCATTGATGGCCCTAACTTTCTCGGTGAGTCTTTGTCATCATATAGATCTTAGTCATATCGTTGGGGTTGGGGTCTCGAATAGGACATCTGAGAGGCTTCCATCGAGTTCGATGGAGTCTAATGAGATGTACCACGAGTTTTACCCATGGCGCGGGTATGACGTGCCTTATTCATTCGGGATGGATATTCATGCGTTCTATCTCCTGTTTTTTCCGTGGATATCCTTGGCCCAAGTCGGGAGTGCACACTAGGGTATTTTTAGACCTTAAGGCTTCAGTGCTCCGTTATTTGTTTTGACTTAAATGGTGCATCTCGTGCTGCTCCGTACATCTATCCTTTTTAGTTATTGCTAGAGGTCGTGCTGCGTCTAGTAGTGTTTCTCTTCCTGACGCTACTTGTGTTGGGTCCTTCGTCCCTTGTCTGTGATGAGTTGTGTCTTATTAACAGGCGGCACAAATTCTTGTAGGATGAGTGGCGATGGAGTTAGTTGGCTTGGATTAATCTACCTAGCAAAGTACTTAATAGTTTGGGAGAGATCTTGGACCTCTCTCATTATTTCTATTAGGTGAGAGTAATTCTCTAAATGGATCAGCTTCGTGGACAGCTGTGTAGAGTTGCTACCTCTCACTTTCATCTTCATTGTTTATGATTCTAGACCTCAAAGTAACCATTTACTCAATAGATATTGAGAGATCAACTTTCACGATGATTATGGGTGTAGATCGTGGAGCCGTTACCTAGTGGGAGTAACAACACTTTTCTTACTAGGCAGAGTGGTAGTGAATTTATTTCATCGCTACAATACCACAAGTGTATGAGTCAAGTTTTAATAGAATAGGGAAAGTAGGATTGTCGTATCCACAAGGATTAGTTTAAATTGTCGATAAGTACCGCAATTATCATAACTTTCTTTATTTAGGTGATCAAATTTTTAGGTCTTTATAAAAATAAATATAAATACAAAAATAAAATAAAATATGTAACTTCTATGCACAAATGTTCTAGGGGCTTGATTTCATCTCGTTATTTCCATGTTATCCTATAAGTAATTATTAGTTAATTCCATTCATTCAATAATCAAGGTCCTCGTGCTATTTCTCTCTCACTACCTCTCCTGAGCGTCAAGTGAGAGAATATATAATCACTTCAATACTAATATCCCTATCTCGTATTTAGGCGAAAACATTCATTATACCCGACCTTATAGATTACACAAGCTTTAAATATCTCCCAATCTATTAAAGCTCACGTTATGTTTAACCTAAGTCTGAACCCGGTATTATAACTCCTGAGTGTCAAATCTCAAGTTCTCAATTCAACCAAAATATCATGTGAAAGTTGATCGCTAAAAAATAATACCCTTAAAGTAGTACCGCGATAATGATGTAGTACGGGTTCCTGCACTTAAATTCAATTATTTTTTCTTTCTTTGATAAAAATGATTTTTTGTTTCTTAATTTAGGTTTTTAAGTGTAGGAAAATAAAATAATAAATCTAGGCAGTGAGAATAGAGAACCGGATTAGGAATTGTGGATTTCGTATTTTGGAATTATGTTTTCTCGTATTTTGTTTTTAATTTAGATTTATGTAAACGAGCGTTCCCAAGTACAAGCCGGAACTACTCAGAAAAATTAGATTTATTATTCTTCGGTACGATTTATCTTCGGAATGTAATTCATACGTTATTCTAATCTAGGGTGAATTAGAATCTAGGTATAAACCATCCAAACCAATAATTAAATCCTAGGAATACGATTTTATGATCGTTAGATCTACACCACAGGTACAAGATCTAACGTTCTAGCAATAATTGAATCTAAAATCGAAATCTCTACAAGAACATTTTGAGATTAAATTCAATCACGATTTAAACTATATTTTAAGCACAAAATTCATCATCATATAATTGTTTACACATAAACTAAAATTAATCAAAAAATACAATATTTCATAAACCAAAATACATACCACAATTCTAACCCGGTTAGGAGAATATTAGTTGTTCATCGATTTATTTTTCATTTGATCTTCAATACATTCAACAAGAATTCAAAATGACCAAGCTCCAAAAGAATTCGGCTGTCCAAAAATGAAAGCAAAAGAAAAACTAAAATTATCAAAAAGAAAAAAATGAAAGAAAACTTATTGTTGGCTCCTAATGGAAAAAGTGAATCCCCCCAACCCTCCACTGCCGAAAGGAATAAATAATATCTCCCCCAAGCTCAGCCCCCAAAATAGTAGAAAGGAATGTCAAAGGATAAAAATGGAAAAAGGAAAATAATGGTAAAAAATGATAATGAATGATTGCCAAAAATAGAGAATCCATCCTTATTCATAAAAAGTGTCATACCTTTACCTTTGCCTTTGATCTACCGAAATTGATTTTCTTTTCATTCCCATTAACTGGCTTTGAATGGCCTATTAAATGGCCATTTATTTGGTTTGTAACGGTTTAGGTCGTCGTTGCGAATCGACGGGTCGGATCACATTTTCACTCTCTTTTCGTCATTTTCTAGTGTTTCTTTATTTCCGACTTTATTCCTACAAAAATAATAAATTATATTATTACTAATTAAAAATTGCTAAAAAGACTATCAAAATTACAGATTAAAGGCGTAAATTTAGTATAAAATTGTAAACGATCACACCCCCACATTTACATTTTGCTAGTCCTCGAACAAAACTAAATATGCTTATTGAATAAGAAGCCACTTTCGTAGGGAACACGGTTGCATTTAGCTTATGAAATAAGCCTTTAAACCCCTAGGTCACTCCTAGTGGACGAGTATAATCTCGTGAGGGTTTATAGTGATGCTACCCACAAACATCTCAAATTCCTTATTGTGCATTTTATTCTTCAATAAAGATTTATCAGTCTCGTCTAATGCTAACAAATCAAATCGAGATCACCCATGAGTTATTGAAATAGTCATCGATGTCATAGCAAGTGATTCCTAACAATTAATCATTTTTGTACCCACAACATACATACAGCTCTTATTTATAATGAATTTAGCACAAGTAACTAGTCAATTGTTTCTAAACGATCAAACAACTTTTTCCTGAAATAAAAAATGTATTTGTCTATATATATATATATAAACCAAACATTTTTTTTAAGAAAAAATAAATAAATAAGTGACTTGTGCAATGTTAACCCCACTGGGCTTTCTAAGGTGTTCGTGTAGGGAGTGTTGGGCCAATGCTCCCAATCCAGTTGGCTCAGGGCATTAGGTGTTAAGGCACCCTTCAGGATTAATAACTCGAACATCTTAGATTTCGAGGTTGACGAGTCATTTATTGTCTTAACAAATAATTTCCGTCTTTTGACGTGAACACTCAAAGCTTACTAAGGTAAAAGGCCTGGTTATTCAACGAAAGTTCATCATTAAGACAAGGAATAATTATTATTTACACAATATTTTTATTTTATATATATATATATATATATATTTGTTTTTTTTTTTAAATTACAGGGTTAAGTTATTCTCATGCCAAAAGTTAGCAAATCAGCTCATATACTAAATTTAGAATAAAAGAAAGTTAGAATGCATGTAAGGGTCGAAAAAATAATTTTTTTTAAAAAAATCAGTCCTATGTTCCAATGATTATTTTAGCAAACTCAAGTTCGTACCCGACAAACATGTTATCAACGAATAGATTGACAAAATTAAGTGCGAAATAAAATACAAATATCGGTAGGGATACAAGCATTTACCTCCCCCCAAACCTAAATTTAGCATTGTCCTCAATGATAAAAGTACGAAATAGTTTTGACAAGGAATGATACTACCTGGCGTGTCAATAGGTATAGCATGACTGAGTAGGTGTAGAATACCTGCAAACCTGTCTACCCATGCACCCAAGGAAAATCATTAAAATAAAGTATAATAACAGGAAAACTAGAATAACTAAAACGAAATAAAGTCAATACTCTAAAATAATAGTAGGTTGCCTCCCACTTAGCGTTAAGTTTAATATATTTAGCCAGACGTAATGGGGTATCATGAATAAATCGAGTCAACCACGTTGATCGCCTCGATGACGCCCTGCTCCTAAAAACCTACCATATGCTTCAATCTTTGGCCGTTAACCTTAAGTTTTCGACCATCTCTTAAGTCGGTTATTTCCACTACCCTACTAGGGTGTGCTATTTCGACCATAAATTGACTATCCCATTTAGATCGAAGTTTTCCCAGGAAAAGTCTCAACTTTGAGTTGAACAAGCACACCTTCTGATTAGGATGGAAAGACTTCCTATTGATAATGTTATCATGAAACGCTCTCATCCTCTCCTTATATATTCCAGAATTCTTGAAGGCTTTATTTCACAACTCGTTCAACTCCGAGAGTTGAAGCTTGCGTTCATGCCCTGCTCGTTTCATCTCAAAGTTCAACGCTCTCTTAGGCCAATAAGTGTGATGTTTTAGCTCAACAGGTAAATGACACATTTTTTCATACACTAATCGATAAGGTGACATACTGATAGGAGTTTTGTAGGCTGTACGGTATGCCCATAAAGTATCAACCAAACGTTCCGATCAATCTTTATGGTTGGGACGCACCATTTTCTCTAAGATCTGTTTCACTTCTCTATTGGACACCTCCGCTTGACCATTAATTTGAGGGTGATAGGGTGTGGCCACCTTGTGAGTCACGGAGTACTTGTGTACTAATGCCTCAAATGGACTATTACAAAAATGTGATCCCTCATCACTAATGATTGCCCGGGGTGTCCTAAACTTGCTAAAAATATGCTTCCTCAAAAAGCAGAACACCACCATGTGGTCATTAGTTCTAGTAGCTATGGCCTCAACTCATTTCGACACATAGTATACAACTAGCAAGATATACTCGTGACCAAAGAATGTTGGGAATGGTCCCATGAAATCGATGCCCTACACATCAAAGATCTCGACTACCGGGATAGGTTGGAAAGGCATCATATCTTGGCGGGATATTGATCCCGTGCGTTGACACCTGTTACAAGCCTGACAGAATTAGTGCGCATCTTTAAATAAAGACGACCAATAAAATCCACATTGTAGCACTTTTGTGGCCGTCCTCTTTCCCCCAAAGTGTCCTCTGCATGTCTGAGAGTGACAAAAATTTAGGATACTGTCAAACTCGCACTCTGGCACACATCTCCTTATCACTTGTGTTGTCCCAATAAGATACCCAAAAGGGGGGGGGGGTGAATTGGGTAGTATAAAAAATAATCAGAATATAACACTTCAAAAAATCAAACAATTAATTTTATCTTAAAATTAATTATTATCTTTATAGCACCAGATATGTGTTATCAACTAGGTGCACACCAAATAACAATATATAAGTAAAGTAAATAAAGCAGCACACCACGATATATCCTGGTTCACCAAGTTATTCTTGTCTAATCTAGTCCTCCGAGCCTCACGGAGATTCGCACCCACTAATCACTAAGATTCCTTTAAACAGATAGGAACCAAATGTTTACACAATGATTCTTTTCACAGACTTAGAATCAACCTTTACAAATTCTTTTTCCCAAGCTCAAGAATAACCTTTTCTTTTTTCCAAACTCAAGAATAACCTCTTTTTTTCCTAGGATCAAGAATAACCTTATCTTTTTTCAGACACAAGACTAACTTAATTCTATTACAGGGAGAATCACAACCTAATTCTTTTTATACCTTAGGCTCAAGAATTAAACCTCACAATCACTCAAAGTATCCTTTTCCTAGGTAAGGATGAAACATTTACAATTCACTCTCAAATGATCCTAATCAGAAAGAATCACACCTAAGCTCTATTTAAGGGAAAAGAGTAATCTAACCTTTTTGTATTCTAGGCAAAGTTCAAACCTCAATCTCTTTCTAGGAAGATATCAAAACCCAAAACTACCCCTGATTAGATATTCCTAATAATATCTAATCCGCACACAACTCACCAATTACAGAATTAATAAGCTTAGTTCCACTCAGAGCTTCTACTATCCCATATTAATTAATACTCAATTAATGTCCCGATACTAGTGATAGAAATAAAGTAAGGAAACAAAATCTGATTATAATAAAAAATGTGGGTAGCACAAGTAAGAACGTAATCAGATTAACACACAAATTATTTTTTTAAAATATTTTTATGCTTTTAAGGTTCAAAAACGATTTCTCAAAAAGATCAATTCACCAAGAAAATGATAATAATAAAATACTCAATTAAAGAATAATCTTGGAACGATCTCACCTAGAAAACACCGAATAAATTGCACGTAGTATCGCAAGGCACGCTAAAAAATAATACCCTTAAAATGGTACCGCGATATTGATGTAGTATGGGTTCAAGTAGGGTGTTGAACCACAAAGATCGATCTTGTAACTATTAAATTCAATTATTTTTTCTTTCTTTGATAAAAATGATTTTTTGTTTCTAAATTTGGGTTTTTAAGTGCAGGAAAACCAAATAATAAATCTAGGCAGTGAGAATAGGGAACCGGGTTAGGAATTGTGGATTTTGTATTTTGGAATTATGTTTTCTTGTATTTTTTTTTTAAATTCAGATTTGTGTGAACAAGAGTTCCCAACTACAAGCCAGAATTACTCAAAAAATTAGATTTATTATTATTCGGTATGATTTATCTTCGAAATGTAATTCCTACGTTACTCTAATCTAGGGTGAATTACAATCCATGTATAAACCATTCAAACCAACAATTAAATCTTAGGAATACGATTTTATGATCGTTAAATCTAGACCACAGGTACAAGATCTAACGTTCTAGTAATAATTGAATCTAAAATCGAAATCTCTACAAGAATATTTCGAGATTAAATTCAATCATGATTTAAACTATATTTTAAGCACAAAATTCATCATCATATAATTGTTTACAATAAACTAAAATTAATCCAAAAAGAAAATATTACATAAATCAAAATACATACCACAATCCTAACCCGATTAGGAGAAGATTGGTCGTTCATCGATTTATTTTTCATTTGATCTTCAATATATTCAACAATAATTCAAAATGACCAAGCTCCAAAAGAATTCGGCAGTCTAAAAATGAAAGCAAAAGAAAAACTAAAATTATCAAAAAGAAAAAAATGAAGGAAAACCTTCTATCAGCTTAATGGAAAAAGTGAATCTTCATAACCCTCTACTGCCGAAAGGAATAAATAATATCTCCCCCAAGCTCAGCCCCCAAAATAGTAGAAATGAATGTCAAAGGATAAAAATGGAAAAAGAAAAATAATGGTAAAAAATGATAATGAATGATTGCCAAAAATAGAGAATCCATCATTATTCATAAAAGTGTCGTGCCTTTGCCTTTGCCTTTAATTTGCCGAAATTGATTTTCTCTTCATTTCCATTAATTGCCTTTGAATGGCCTGTTAAATGGCCATTAATTTGGTTTGTAATAGTTCGGGTCGTTGGCACAAATCGACGGGTTGGATCACATTTTCACTCTATTTTCGTCATTTTCTAGTGTTTCTTTATTTCTGACTTTATTCCTCCGAAAATAATAAATTATATTATTACTAATTAAAATTTGATAAAAAGACTATCAAAATTACAGATTAAAGACGCAAATTTAGTATAAAATTGTAAATGATCAAAAGCATACATTGGAAGCATTATAAAGATAAACACAATTGAATGATGATTCTAATTGATAAATCTAGAACTCGATTACCTCCCGGTTTCAAAAGATTCTAAATTCCCAATTCGAATACTTAAGTATTGATTTCCTCCCTAACTCATAACAACCTAAGTTATACACTCCCAATTACGGTTACGAATGCAACATCTCCCGAGTATAAAATTCCAACCTAAAATCGTCTAACTTATTAGTCACATGAATCAAACAAATTAAGCCTAGGAGATGTACAAAATAGAATTAAATCTAACAATTAACAAAATAATCTAACATGGTTCAAACGAGACTACATCAAACTCTAGATTTAGATTACGAACACAACATATAATAATCCATAACTAATCTTCTCAATAAATTTATATATGTAAGCATGGTCAACACAAAATTACAAATACAAATTTAAAACAAAATATTAGGGAGAGAGAAAGGAAGAGAAAATGTTTATTGTGGGTTTGGGCTTCAAATCTTTAATTTTGAGTGCCACCAATGGTGTTTTCTTCTTCAATCTCGCATCAAAACACCACCATCCAATGTTTTCTCGCCTAAAATCTTCAGTTATCTCTCCCAAAATTGCCTCTTCTTCTTCTTCTTCATCTTTCATCTCCCCCTCCAAAATGAGCCAAAATGGCCTTAAGGAGGAAAAAAAAATAGAACGTTGGTGCTGCAGCACCGCTTCTAGCACATAAAGGTTTAGAGGATTCACGTTGCAGCGACACTTTTTTGGCACTGCCGCAGCACTCGTTTTCACGCTGCAGCGTGGGTCTTTCCCGCTGTAGCTCAAGGGTTCAGAAAAATAGCCATAATTGTCTCATCCGAACTCCAATTAAGGTGATTCAAAAGGATTTGGAAAGCTAAGACCTAAATATATAACTTTAATGTTTTGAGAATTTTCAAAATCGGATTGAAGTCAAAAGTGACATTCCAATTATAGCATTTGCACATATTTCTCCTGTTCTCCCATTTATTTGTAAACCTACAAAACAATACAAAAAGACATTAAACTAATAAAAATACTTGAAAACACACAAATATTTAAATTTAAGAGTACTTAATTTGTTGGTAAATAAATCACTCATCAAAGAGGCTGCTTAGACTGTAGGAGCGACGTCGCGCTCTTGCCTGGGGTAGCATGAACCTGGTCAGGTATGGAGAAGGCGCTTGGTTGAGCTTGCCAGTTGTAGTCTGTAGTCATCTCTCGTGTCAGATACGTGTGTATGACATGTGGCGCCCTTTCAGATTTTGAAATTTTCCTCATCACAAACTAACAACATTATCGAAAAATATCTTACAAACAAAAATAAATAAATCACACTACTACTTTTAAAACGGTTAAATAAAATTATATTTGATAACCTTTAAGTTTATATTTTTATTTGATTGATTATTTTTAACTATTTGCTAACTTTTTTCATTAATAAATTAAAAAACTAATATTGTGCATTTAAGCACGGGGAATTATGAAATAAAAGATAAAAAATATTGGCTATGGGGTTTGAACCTATGCGCACTTTTGTGCAGAAGATCTTAAGTCTTCCCCCCTTGACTTCTCAGGCAAACCAACTATCATGGATAAATATTTAGAACATAATTTTTATATCTGTAGTTTTTGTCAGAAGTAGATACTTAGGCGAGTTTAGAAACCCTAGAACACCCTCACATAAACATGGACACACTAAAGTAAAGGGCTTACCGAGTAACCAACGACATTGATTCTCAAAATCTTGGACCAATTTGTGTGGTGGAACATTTGGTGTCAATCTTTAGAATAGAGAAAGACAGAGTAAACTGCTTTATGTTTTCAAAAGGTTTGAATCAAAAATAATTTGGGACTAAATTAAGAGTTTTAAAAGAGTATTTTCGGGTTAAACATTTCAGATTTAAAGAGATTTAACATAAGGAGTCTATATATGGTATTTATGAGCTTATATTTTAAACATATAGCCATTATAGGCAGTATTTAAAATCTATATATATTGACCTGTATTTTTGGGGAAAAAGTAATCAAGAATAAGAGTTTCAAATCAGCTATTCTTAAAGAGCGAATTATTTTTTTAAAAAAGTTTTTTGAAGAAGTTCTTGATCAAGGCATTCATCATTTTTGCCACTGGTTTTTGCGCTATCCTTGTGTCTACTGTTTCGAAAAAACTCTGGCGAGATCTCTCTGATTATTTTACGTACTCAATATTTTGTATTTAATGTGATATATATCTTTGTCAGATTTTATAGTAATCTATTTTAAACTAAATCATTTTCTTTGAATATTCTAAAAATCTTGTGAAACGATTTTTTGCATGATTATTCGATTTACATTATCACTATGATTTAATTGAGTAAAATCAAATTTATATTCTCACATAGTTGTATCACATGGTATATCGGGATATTAATTGAGCATATCCTGCATTGAGATGATAGAATCTCTTGTGGGAAGAAAATGTTATTTTTCGTATTTGGTGAGTGTGAGAGTTTTAGACATATTGATTTGGTGTCTAATCTGGGTTAGTTTTTAGCTTGTTAAAAATATAGGTTTGATTCTTAACCTGTAAAATAATTAGGTTAATTTTTAGCATGGTAAAAAGATAGATAGGTTTTAAAAGAATTAGGTTCTTCTTGAGCTCGGTAAAAAGAAAATTGTAAATGTTTAATTTTAAGCCTCGTAAAAGAATTAGATTAGTCCTGAACCTGTAAGAAGGATTGTAAGGGTTTGGTTATTACTTGAGAAAAAATCTAGGTTAGTTAATTGGAAATCCCTATGGGAGCTTTGGGGAGTGGATGTAGGCAACGGTATCTTGCTGAACTAGGACAAATCGGTGTGTTCAATTTCTCTATCACTACTTGTTTGGTTGTGCATTTAGATAAACACGTTTCTGCTATAACACAAGACAACAATCGATTAGAGAAATTGGTGATTTGTTTAATTGTTAAATTATTTATTTAAATTTTTATAACTACCCAATTTGCTCCCCTTGGATAGATCAGTGGGCCAACACCTAGTATTTTCTCGAGTTCGATGTTTTTTGTAAAAACATATGCGCATGGTATGTATCAATTTGTTTAGGAGCCTCCTGGGTCTGTCCTGATCTAGTACGACATCTTGAAATTGGTCGAGACCGTGTTTTGCAACATACGTGTAGTGAAGGGAGGTAGCGAATTATTTTGTCTCCGCGATACCGCAAGTGTACATGTCAAGTTTTAATAGTATAGGGAAGAGTAAGGGTTGTCGTATTCACAAGGATTAGTGTAAATTGTCATTAAATACCGCAATTATCGTAACCTAACTTTATTTAAGTAATCAAATCTTTGGGTTTTTAAATTAAAATAACTAAAACAACTAAAATAAATATAAATACAAAAATAAAATAAAATTTGGATTTTCTATACACAACTGTTCTAGGGGCTTGATTTCATCTCGTTGTTTCTATGTTTTCCTATAAAGTAATTATTAGCAAATTCTATTCATTCAATAATCAAGGTCCTCGTGTTATTGCTCTCTCACTACCTCCCCCGAGCGTCAAGTGATAGAATATGTAATCACTTCAATACCAATATCCCTATCCGTATTTAGGTGAAAACATTCATTATACCCGACCTTATAGATTACGCAAGTTTTAAATATCTCCTGATCTATTAATGTTTTACATTGTGTTTAACCTAAGTCCGAACCTGAGATTACCTCTCCCAAGTATCAAATCTCAAGTTCTCAATTCAACCAAAATACCGTGTGGGAGCATATTTTGAAAGCATTATAAAGATAAACACAATTGAATAGCAATTCTAATTGATTAATTTAGAACTCAATTACCTCCCGGTCTCACGTGATCCTAAATGCCCAACTTGAATACCTAGGTGTTGATTTTCTCCCCAGCTCACAACAACTTAAGTTATGCACTCCCAATTCCGATTACAAATTCAATCTCTCCCGAGTATGAAATTCGCAACCTAGTATCGTCTAACTCATTGGCCACATGAATCAAACATATTAGGCTTAAGAGATGCATAAAATGGAATTAGATCTAATAATTAACAAAATATTCACAACACGGTTCAAATGAGACTACACCAAGTCCTAGATTTAGATATTAGCTCAACATAGGCAAATCCATAACCAATATTTTCAATAAATTCATATTTGTAAACATGTTCAACACACTATTACAAATACAAAGTTAAATCAAAATTAGGGAGAGAGAATGGAAAAGAAAATGCCTATTGTGGGTTTGGGCTCCAAATATTCGATCCCACGTGACACCAATGTTTTCTTCATCGATCTCACATCAAAATACCATCATCCACTGCTTTCTCGCCCAAAATCGCATACTCTTGCTCCCAAAATCGCCTCCCCTCTATTCCTCCTTCGTCTCTCTTCGTTTTTGGTCAAAACAAGCTTAAATACTCTAAAATGGGATTTAGATATGACAGACGGTTCTGCAGCACGCATTTTAGTGTGCTGCAGTGCGCTAAGGCCAGAAACCTTCTGATGGAAGGGTGTTGCAGCGCGTTTTGGATAACGTCAGCACCTGATTTGTATTTTTACTATAATTTTCTTGTTCGAACTCCTATTTAGGTGATTCAAAAGGAAATGAAAATATAATACATAGATATACAACTTTTATGTTTTGAATTTTTCCCAAATCAGATTGAATCTTGGTCAAAATTGGCCTTGAAGTTATAGTATCTGCACTCATTTTGCACATCTTCTCCCATTTATTTATAAACCTACAAATCAACACAATAACACATTAAACTAACAAAAATACTTGAAAACATACAAATATTTTAATTAAAAGTACTTGATTTATTGGTAAATAACCCTCTCATCAAAAGGAGAAGCATTTTGTTTCACTATCTCATAGATGTTGGGATCATTTTTCCCAATCTACCCAAGCTTCTCATTGATGGATCTGACTTGCTTGCTCAAGTATTTGTCATCCTGTAGATTCGAGTAACAAAACTGGGGCCTCGATCCAGACGTCTAATAGGCTTCCACCAAGTTTAATGAAAACGAGGTGATGTGAGTTTTGCTCGTGACGCGGGTGTAACGCGCCTCATTCATTCGTCATGGGGATTCATGCATTCTGTCTCTTATTTTTTCCATGGATATCTTTAGCTCTACCCAGGAATGCATGTTGGGGGTCTTTTTAAAACTTGGGGCTTCAATGCCCCGTCGCTTATTTCAATTTTACCGGTGCAACTAATCTCGCTACGTACGGATTTTTTCTAGCTCTTACCAGAGGTCGTGCTGCATATGGGAGTGTTTATCTTCCTAACGCTACTTGCGTTAGGTATTTCGTCTCTTATTTATGATAAGTTGCACCTCGCTGATAGGCAGCATGAATCCTTGCAAGATGGGTGGTGGCAATGGTAGTTGGCTTAGATCAACCTGCCCAGTAAAGTACCGAATAGGTTGGGAGAGATGTCAGACCTCTCTCGTTATTTATGTTAGGAGCGAGTGCAATTCTCCCAATAGATCAGTTTTGTGAGCAACCGTGCAGAGTGGATGCCTCTCACTTTCATCTTCGTTAGTTATGATTCTAGATCTCAAAGTGACCATTTAATAAGTGGAAATTGCGAGAATGGTTGTATGTCATTCCCAAAGACGACAATAATCTAATGATACCTGAAAATAGATCACTAGAAATGTTATGTCTAAGATCTGGATGGACATGATGTCCTTTAGTTTTGATCTCTCTCTCTCTTTTAGCTAGGGTTCCTGCAAACCAATGCACCGCGGGTGGACCTATCGGTCTTTCATCTACAATGTGAGAACTATTCAAGAGTTCTTAGCAAGAATTTAAAAGTATGGTAGCTAGGAAAAGATGTGTGTACCTGATTAACTCTTTGTTCTGGTATCTATAGGTAGGAGGAGACTTGTTTGGCAAGTCTTCCCTGATTCTCTATATACCATTAAGGTATTGGCATTGATCTCGGCCCTGTTACCATAGAGATGACAATGATTATAGGTGTAGATTGTGGAGTCGTTACCTAGTAGGGGTAACAACACTTTTCTTACTAGGAGGAGGCTGCTCGACTAATTTTGAGCAGGAGCGACATTACGCTCTTACCCAGGGTGGCATGACCCTAGTCAATTATAGAGAAGGGGCCTGGTCAAGCTGGCCGGTTGGTGTCTATCATCATCTCCCGTGCTAAACGCGTGTTGTGACACATGGCACCCTTTTAGGTTCAGTTGAATTTTCCTTCATCACAAACTAACAACACTATCCAAAATATCTCACACAAAAAAATTCACACCACCACTTTTAAAATGGTTAAATAAAATTATATTTTATACCTTTAAGTTTTATATTTGTATTTGATTGATTATTTTTAACTATTTGCTAACTTTTTACATTAATAAATTAAAAAATTAATATAATTCCTTTAAGCACGGAAAATCATGAAATAAATGATAAAAAATGTTGGCTATGGGGTTGAAACTTGTGAAACACAATTTTGTGTAGAAGATCTTAAGTCTTTTCTCTGGACCTCTCGAGCAAACCAGTCATCATCGATAAATTTTTAGAACTTAATTTTTTATATCTATAGTTTTTGTCAGAAGTAGATAGTTAGACAAGTTTAGAAACCTTATAACACCCTCATGTAAACATGCACACACTAAAGTAAAGGGGTTATCGAGTAACCGACGACATTGATTCTCAAAATCTTGACTAGTTTGTATGGTGGAATATGTGGCGTTGATCTGCAGAATAGAGAAGGATAGCATGAATTGTCTATTCTACTTCAAGATTGGGGCTTGTCGACACAATGACTAGTGCTCCTGGATCCACACCAAGCCAACCATCATCCCTACTCTAGTGTTCTCCAAATAATCTATAGATATTATCAATTTCCAACCACAACCAAAAAAATAATGATAATATGGGCATTAAAAAAAAATAAGCCAACAAGGTGTAGCTCAAGTGGTAAGACACACTTGAGTTAAAGCAGTTGAGGTGCCTCTGCAAGGTTAAAAATTTGAGCTTGCGAAAAAGTACTTGTTGGGAGAGACAGTCATGCATCACGAACGAGACTTGTCTTACATTCTGAAAAAGGAGCTTGCACGATTCTAAGCTTCAAATTCAAAATAGAACAGAAACACGAAAATGCTACTACAAAAAGATGACTAAGTCGTGATACTATTTATTGCTTGTAGAGTATATTATTGAGAAATTATAAGACATTTTTCTATGTTCCCAAAACCCTTCTTTAAAAATATGGTAACACCATTCAAATTTATGTTTGTTTCTAGAAAATTGAGAATAGAAAGTGATACTTGAGATTTGTTTTTCTATCATCTGACTGTTTTTCCCTGAAAATTGAGACCAGAAAAAGAAGTTCGAGAACAATTATATTGTATTCCCATTTTTTATCTCAAAAGTAATGGGAACAAAACATCAATATAATGTTTTGTTTTTTAAAAATAAATAATTTCTATTCACAAAAAATTGATAATAGAAACAGAAAAACATATTTAGGTTTTTGTTCCAAAATTTGTGGGAAGTAAAATTGATTTACGAGAACATGAAAAAAGAAATGTAAAATTAAAAAAGAACCCAATTGCATGTATCAATTGAATAATGTAAGAGCACAAATTCTTGAATGGGCCATGCAACTGAGACAATGACAGGTTTCGCTATGCCTTTCGAAGTTATAAAAGTGTTAATTTTTTAGTCTCATAACTCTCGTGTGGAAAGTATATTACCACCCATATCTTTCTCATAAGGAGCATAAGTTGTTTCTCACTTATGCTTCTTGTTGGTTAATTTGGTAGGTGCCTAACTTAGACATTTTTTCAAATGGAAGTGCCTAACTCCAATTGTCAAATAGATGTGCCTAACTCCAAATGTCAATTGGAGGTGCCTAATTCCACCAACCCCATGTTTCTTTTGAAGCCTATATAAACCCCATTAACCTTCATGCTTTAGATAATCAACCCATCAAAGAAAGAAACCAAGTTAGAAAGGCTTGAGAGAGAGTTTAAAAAGAAAAGCTTGTGTGAGAATTTTGTGAGAAAAATTCTTGGGTGTAATTGGGTTGTGGGTTGTGAGTTTGAGTGCTTGTAAACACTTTGTAATTTTTCATCATTTAGTAAAAGATCTGCAGCAGCTCCGGAGACGTAGGCACAATTGACCGAACTTCGTTATCAACCTTGTGTGTTAATTTTTTCTGCTCTCATTTTCGTTAATCTGGTTATAGGGAAATTGCTCTTTATTTCCCAACAACTGGTATCAGAGCTTTGGTTGTGATTTCTGATAGTATTTTCTCGAGGTTACTATTTACATGAATAGTGAATTTCGTGAATAGTGACTCGTGAATAGTGAAATTTTGTCGGCCAAGTTCGTCAACAACAATATTCTAACACATAGTGGTTCGTTGGAATAGTCAGAAATGATCCAAAAGAAGCCAGATTTGAGTGGGAGCAATGACCGCAGACGAAGAGAAGGTGAAAATTGAAAAGTTCGATGGTGCGGACTTCGGCTTTTGGAAGATGCAGATTGAAAATTATTTGTACCAGAAAAAGCTGTATCAACCTCTCTCAGGAAACAAGCCAGAGGGTATGAAGGATGAAGACTGGGCTCTTCTTGACAGACAAGCTCTCGAAGTTATCCAATTATCATTATCCCGCAATGTTGCCTTCAACATAGCAACGGAAAAGACCACGGTGGGTCGTATGGAGACTCTCTCCAGTATGTATGAGGAGCCATCGTCCTCAAATAAGGTTCACTTGATGAGGCGGCTATTCAATTTGCAGATGGCGGAAGGGGCATCGGTGGCTCAACATCTGAATGAACTCAACACAATCAAAATCCAGTTGAGTTCAGTGAAAATTGAATTCAATGATGAAATTCAAGCTTTGATTCTTTTGTTATCTCTACCAGACAGTTAGAATGCTACTGTTACAGTAGTCAACAACTCAACTGGAAGTAATAAATTAAAATTCGACGATGTTCGAGACCTGGTATTGAATGATGAAATTCGGCGAAAAGAATCAGGTGAAACAACGAACTCATCAACCTTACACATAGAATCCAGAGGGAGAACTTCAGAAAGAAACTCAAATCGCAGCAGATCAAAATCTAGACGGGGTAAATCTAGATCGAGAAGGAAAGATTTTAGCTGCTACAATTGCGGAAAAAAAGGTCACTTCAAGAGGGATTGTCGAGCACCGAAGAAAGATACCGGCGCACAAGAATCTGCCAATGTGACCGAGGAAGCAGGTGATGCTATGATTCTAAGCATCAACAGTCTGATTGAATCATGGATTTTAGACTCAGGAGTATCATTCCACTCTACCCCATGCCAAGAAATCATGGAGAACTATGTCAGCGGTGATTTCAGGAAGGTTCATCTAGCCGGTGATGAAACCTTGAAGATCGTAGGAAAATGAGACATTCAACTAAAACTGCCAAACCAGACCACTTGGAAGCTGCAAGGGGTGAGACATATTCCTAGCCTTAAAAGGAATTTGATCTCTGTGGGACAACTTGACGGATAAGGTTACAGTACAACCTTCTCAGGTTGTGAATGGAAGATTACCAAAGGAGCACTCGTAATTGCTCGTGGTAATAAGACTGGTACTCTCTATGTGACTTCAAATATAGAGAATATCATTGCAGTAGCAGATGCTGATGGAAAATCAGACCTATGGCACCAACGACTTGGCCATATGAGCGAAAAAATGATGAAGACACTTCTGTCAAAAGGGAAGTTGCCGGATCTGAAGAATGTAGATATCGGCCTATGTGAGGATTGCATCTTTAGCAAATAAAAGAAAGTTAGTTTTGTAAATAATGGCAAGACACCCAAGGCAGAAAAGTTGGATTTGGTTCATACCGATGTATGAGGACCATCTCCGATTCCATCTATTGCGGGCTCATTGTATTACGTTACCTTTATCGATGATTCTACTAGAAAGGTGTAGGTCTATTTTTTGAAAAAGAAATCAGAAGTATTTGATACCTTTAGAAAATGGAAATCTATGGTGGAAAATGAAACTGGTTTGAAAGTCAAGCGGTTGAGGTCTGACAATAGAGGAGAACACAGAGATAGTGGATTCAGAGAATTTTGCGCAAACAACGGGATCAAGATAGAAAAAACTGTTCCCATAACATCGCAGTAGAATGGTATAGCAGATTGCATGAACAGAACTCTGAATGAACGTGCTAGAAGCATGAGGATACACGCCGGCTTAGCCAAGATGTTTTGGGCAGAAGCCGTCAACACCGCAGCCTACCTGATCAATCGTGGGCCCTCAATTCCTTTGGATGGTGGAATACCAGAGGAAGTTTGGAGCGAAAAAGAGGTAAACCTTTCACACTTAAAGGTGTTTGGTTATATCTCTTATGTGCATATTGATTCTGCTGAAAGAAGTAAATTAGACCCAAAGTCTAAGAAATGTGTTTTTGTTGGATATGGTGGTGATGAGTTCAGCTACCGAATTTGGGATTATGAAAATCGGAAGATCATCAGAAGTCGGGATTCCATATTCAATGAGAATGTGATGTATAAAGACACGTCAACTGAAAAATCAACCAGCTCTAGTACCGAAGCTGAAACAAAAGAATTTGCCGAGTTGGAGGAGATTTCTGGAAACGATGTCCAGATTAGTCCTGAAGCAGTCCAAGAAGAACTAGTCACGCCAGAATTGAGGCGCTCTTCCAGAATTCCTAAACCAATCCAGTGGTATTCGTCTTCTTTACACTACTTATTATTGACTGATAGTGGAGAACCAAAGTGTTATGATGAAGCAATGCAAGTGGAGGATTCAGTCAAGTGGGAGTCTGCTATAAAAGATGAGATGGACTCACTCATGTCAAATCAGACATGGGAATTAGCTGAACTACTACCAGGCAAAAAAGCTCTCCATAACAAGTGGGTTTTCAGGATCAAAAAAGAGCACGATGGAACCAAGCGCTACAAAGCAAGTTTGGTTGTCAAAGGATTTCAACAAAAAGAAGGTGTTGACTACAATGAAATTTTCTCTCCAGTCGTAAAGTTGACCACTATTACGCTGGTATTGAAAATTGTAGCTGCAGAGAATTTACATCTTGAGCAATTAGATGTAAAGACAGCTTTCGTTCATGGTGATTTGGAGGAAGAGATTTATATGAGGCAACTAGAAGGCTTCATAAAGGAAGGCAAGAAAAACCTGGTATGCAAGTTGAAAAAAAGCTTTTATGGTTTAAAACAAGCTCCCAGGCAGTGGTACAAGAAGTTTGATAGCTTCATGGGCAGTAGCGATTTCATAAGATGCCAAGCAGATTATTCTTGCTATATCAAAAAGTTTGACAATAGCTTCATTATTCTATTGTTGTACGAAAATGACATGCTCATTGCAGGATCAGACATGCAAGAAATCATCAATTTGAAGCGGGAATTGTCGAAGCACTTTGCAATGAAAGATCTAGGCGCTGTAAAGCAGATTCTCGGAATGAGAATCAAGAGAGACACGAAGTAAGGGACTTTGATGTTATCACAGGTTGAGTACATTAACAAAGTACTCTCCAGGTTCAACATGCAAGATGCCAAACTAGTGGGTACACCTTTGGGTGTTCATTTCAGACTCTCCAAAGAGCAGTCACCTCATACGGAGGAAGAACGTATGCACATGGCGAAGGTTCCGTACGCCTCAACAATTGGAAGTCTAATGTATGCCATGGTTTGTACCAAACCAAATATTTCTCAAGCAGTGGGAGTTGTCATCAGATACATGAATAATCCGGGCAAGGTACACTGGGAAGCAGTCAAATAGATTCTCAGATATCTGCGGAGTACCACAGATAAGTCACTTTGTTTCAAAAGTGGAGATACGACACTAACAGGCTATGTGGATGCTGACTTAGCCGGAAATATCGATGTCAGAAAAAGCACTACAGGGTATGTCTATACTCTAGGACGTACAGCAGTGAGTTGGGTTTCCCAACTACAGAAGATAGTTGCTCTCTCCACAATTGAAGCAGAATATGTCGCTATTACAGAAGCCAGCGGGGAAATGATTTGGCTTCAGAGTTTCTTGGAAGAATTGGATAAGAAACAAGAAAACAATATCTTGTATTGCGACAGTCAGAGTGCTATTCATCTAGCAAAGAATTCGTTTTTACATTCCAGAACGAAGCACATACAGTTGCGGTATCATTTTATTCGGTTACTTCTGGAAGAGAAGAGCTCAAAATCTGGCAGACCTGTTAACAAAGACAGTGACTATTAACAAACTAAAGTTGTGCGCAGCTTCAGTTGGCCTGCAATAATGACAAGACCGGGGGAAGAGCTGCTGCATTGATCAATGTGTGAAGACATATTGAAATAAGTCTTCAAGTGGGAGATTATTTGTTAATTTGGTAGGTGCCTAACTTAGACATTTTTTCAAATAGAGGTGTCTAACTCCAATTGTCAAATGGAGGTGCCTAACTCCAAATGTCAATTGGAGGTGCCTAATTCCACCAACCCCATGTTTCTTTTGAGACCTATATAAACCCCATTAACCTTCATGCTTTAGATAATCAACCCATCAAATAAAGAAACCAAGTTAGAAAGGTTTGAGAGAGAGCTTAAAAAGAAAAGCTTGTGCGAGAATTTTGTGAGAAAAATTCTTGGGTGTAATTGGGTTGTGAGTTGTGAGTTTGAGTGCTTGTTACTTTGTAATTTTCATCCTTTAGTGAAAGATCTACAGCAACTCCGGAGACGTAGGCACAATTGGCCGAACTCCGTTATCAACCTCGTGTGTTAATTTTTTCTATTCTCATTTTCATTAATCTGGTTATAGGAAAATTGGTCTTTATTTCCCAACACTTCTCATATGTGTTTTTCATGAAAATGGTCATTTATCTCTTTTTAGGATCATTGATTGTCACCAACTGTCGCTTTCTCTGCCCCTGTGTTAACAATTAGTTTTATCTATTTTTTGCTAAGTACCTGATAGGAATTTCACCAAGGATTAGTGAGGCCCGAAACTAAATTAGGGATTCTTCGTAAATGATTGAACTAAACTCAAATTTTAAAATAAAATAAAAATACGAAAGTTTAGATAGATTACTTTGAACTAACGTTTATGAGTGAAACGCGAACCAAAAGTATAAGAAACAATATTGACCCAATAATTATAAAGAATCTGAACCAAAGATATAGAGGTTGAATGCCACAAGAAATCTTAATAAGTTTATAAAAGTTCTTTAAAGAACTTAAAGAGAAAAATCCTTTCAATTATTTTAATCAATATCAAAGTTATGTTTCTCAATGCTACAATGCCTCTTATATAGGTAGCCAAGAGATTCCTAGATAACTCTATCAATATAAGCTGCCACATATCTAGGAGAATCCCTTGCAATGTGGAAGACAAAGTCAAAGAAATAAAGAAATCAAAATAGGCTGTCACATATCTAGGATAATTCCTAACAATGTGGAAGACAAAGTCAAATAAATAAACTTCCTAAATACTCCTAGTTTAAAAATGGAAAGACTACTTAGCATTAATGCCTTACAAATCAACCAATAAATTATTTTAAATAAAATTAGAAGACTAATTAATAAAATAAAATAAAAAAACTAAAATTCATGGGTCTCATCCTAGGCCCATTTAAGTTCACGTTTTAAGCCCATTTGTTTGTCTTGATGAGGTGGATTAGGCCATGATTGTTATTTGGACCTAATTTAGGCTTCACCGTTTTAGACTCAGCCCAAATTTCTTAAATTAATCCAATAAATGTTTCTTTGAATCTTTTAGACCTTGCCTTAGTAATAGGCCCAACTAAAAAATGTAGTGGACCTTTAGATGGTGCTCGTTGATTCTCATCAGTACCGAAGCAATTGGAAAATAATTGTTTCCCTCCAAAATCAAAATCTACATTGAGAAATGACCATTTTCATGGCTATAACTCTCTCCAAAAGGTAAGAAACTCTATGCTTAAAATTTCATTACGAAAAATATGTAGCATATCAAGGAAAGTCCAACAAGAAAAGAAAGAAACTTAATTTTTCTCCTTCTTTCAAAAGTGAGTCTGACTTAAATTTTTCTTTATTGCACGATGTATTCAGCACGTGTTCTAGCTCGAGGAATTTCGTTATGGTTCCTCCAAACATTTCCAATAGAAATAATGATCTCAATAGTTCAAAGACAAAAATATCGGTATAGACGATAAAAATTATGAAAGTATCCATCAAAATCAAGCAATTATGTTGGTTAGAGTTATACCTAAAACCAAACACAGTGATTAAGTTGCAATAGGAAAAAAAATGAACACATGCATTACCATTTTAACACGTTGTTCTGTCAAGGTAAAGGCGAGGAATTCTCATCCGCTCATTGACAAAATGATGAATTGGAAATTCCAACGGCCATGCTTCAACATGTGTTGGCACTGAATCAATTGGCCAAGGATAAATAAAGATTGACACTTTAATGACCAATGCTTACACAACCAACTCTAAAATTTCCTAAGCCTAGATTTCATAAAACCTATTTTTTAAATTGACCAATTATCCTAAGCATACAAAATATATTTCCCTTTCAAAACTATGCAATATAAAAAATGAGACAAATTGGGTAATAGACCAATTTTAGGGATTAATTAAGAGAGATGTATAAATGTGAAACATCAACTCTTCAAATTACAGAGATTGACGAAATTAAGACCCGAGTACCATAGATTTATCTTTACAGAATAATAGAACACGGTACATTTTTGGGATAATCAAGTAATCAAAAGTAACAAAAAATGATAGTTAAAAATTCAGATATTTAATTAACAAAAGTTCAAGTAAACAAAAAGTTTTTCTTAACCATCGAAAGATTGAAGTTGACAATACATGGAATCTGAAAGATTGAAGTGCAAAAAAAACTTAGGTACAAAAATCAGATCTGTAATGGTTTGGTTTGGTATGGTGGTTGTTGGGTTCAATGGAGGTTTGTTGTGGTTCTCGCAGAGCAAATGAAGCAAGAATGAAGCATTCACTTAAGATTTTAAACCAGTAGCTTGATTTTAGATGATTTCAAATTAGAATCAAACTACGAATTCAAATCGAAATCCTAGAACAATAAACATAAAATGTTGACCAATTAATTGTAAATGTAAAATTACCATGGTTAAAAAAATTAATTTCAAAAGCTTAGAAGTGGGGGTATGAAGTTTTTGGGTGACTCCTTCCAAAACTTTTTATGTCCTTTTTATTATGTAAATTTGTATGAGATATTTTGGGATAGATTATTAGTTTTCTAGTATAGGAGATTATGGAAATGGAGAATAGAGTATTCCAAATATACAAAATGAATGTTTCCTTTTGTATATTTGGAATTATGTCATAACCTAAATTATGTTGGCATTTATGTTATTTCCATATTTAATATTGTATTTCCTTTTATTGTTCATGGTCTATTGTATAAATACTAAAGTTATTATTAATAAAATACACAAGTCACTATCATTTCTTCTTATATGGTATCAGAGCTCTCGATCCAAAAACACTAGCCGTCTATAGAGAGAGAAAGTTTATAGCCGTAGCCGGCCTTTATGGCCTCCGACTACGAACTCCGATAGCGGCTGCCATGAAACAAGTTCCCTTACCCATTTCTCTATATCATTTTACTCTCTTTCTACTATTCTTTCTATATGCCATTTTGTTCTCTGCAAACCTCTGATTTCTTTTTTTCGTTCTTGCAACCACCTTTTCTTGCGTCCCTTTTCTCTTCAAGCCAACACCTAATTCCTTGGCTGCTTCAAAACAAAGATCATCCACTTGCTTCCTTTCTCTCTCTCTCTCTCTCTCTCTCTCTCACGCATGCACACAAGATATATCTATCAGTATTTCTCAGATCTCTAGACTTTTGTGGTTCATAGTATTTGTGATTCATCTCAACCATTTGATCCAATCCAATGACTAAAAATATCTCTAGAAATCTTTTAATCTTAACCCTTAAATATCTAATCCAAGAGTAAAAAATGTCTCAAATATAAAATATGTTATGATTTATAAAATAGATATTAGCGATTCCCCGTGCCTAAAGGCACTATATTGATTATCTAGTTCATATATGTAAAAACTGACCAATTAATTATAAATGTAAAATTTAAAGGGGGTTAAAGAAATAATTTAATTAAACAATCTTTGAAATGGTGGTGTGATATTTTTTTAAATGATTTTTTGGATATTTTATGACCCAATTATTTGTGGCATCCAATCTTAATTTAGGACATGTGAATATTCTAATGTATTCTCCTTGTTGAGAAAATGAATGTAGTATGTTTATTTGTGTAAATAAAATTTTAAGAGGTAAATTAAAATTATTTATTAAAGTACAAACTTGAACTTGTTATTGATGTATTGTGTAGATTATCCTACGTTAGTAACCAAAGAATATGAAGAGTCATTTATTAAGGCTTAAGTTACCTTTTAAAGGTAATCCCTCTAAGGCATTGAACTGATATAGATCTTGGCCTTGGCCTTGGGGAGTGTTTGGACTTAGAATGTTTTATACAAAATCCCAAAATCGCAACCCAAACGGAGCATAAATTTCAAGTTTATAACTATAGAGAGATACAAACCTGAAGATTGTTTATGTGTGTAACTGCATAAAATTACTTAATTTAACTCATGCATCTTAATTCAGGAGTTTTAGGCCTCTTCATTGCCATCTTAATTCAGGAGTTTCATGCATCTTCATTTCCTTTAGCTACTAGTTTTGCTTCCTATGAAAGGGCATACATTCTCAACATATTGGCATTCGATTCTAGGCTTGTATTTCATTTTCTTCAGAGTATTTTAAGAGATTTGTTTGTTCTTGAGAGTTCTTGAGAGAGCTGAACGCATTTTTGTTCGTTGAGCTTTTGATTTCTAATGTTGGTACCAGTAGCTGCTGATGGTTGTATCTTGGGAGGCAGATACTCATTTAAATCGTAGGCACAATAGCAGAGGCGAAATCTGATTTAAGGAGAAATCATTAAATGATTGTCCCGATTTTTTTCTAGTATTTTTGTTTTTCATTTCAGTTTGGTAACACAATAAGTATTTTGTTCTAGCTTTCTATTCTTGTTTTCCATACAGTATTTCATAATCACATTGTAATATAAATTTCTATTTTATTTTTTATGTTACCTTCTATTAATTTGGAATATTTTTGTAACAGATAACTTTGGTCTGTTTCATTTTCATTTCTTGGATTTCTTATTAAAAATTAATTAATTATTTTTTGGACCAAATTTACCACAAACTTTTTGGGTGATTCCTTCCCAAACTTATTATGTCCAATTTATTATTAGATTTGCATGAGATATTTTGAAATATGTTGTTTGTTTGTTAAAGATATTACATGATATAAAATTATAATAATTTAAAATTTTATTTGATCTCAACCATTGAATATAATTTTAGTATTGAAAATGTCTTCAGAAATCTTTTAATATAGATCTTAAATATCTAATTCAAAAAATAAAAGATATAAAATATCTTTTGATTTATGTGTGTGTGTGTGTGTATATACATACGAGTCCACGTTGTAAGCATTTTTAAATCAACGTATGGTACTTGTGAGCAAATATATTTGCTGCTCCAATTTAAGTGTAGCAAAAAACTAAGAGAGAAGAAGATAGTTCAATTAGAATTGGCTTGTGTATTTTTTGTATTTTTTTAAGGGGGAAAAAATAAAAGAAAATGGCTGATAGCAACAAGCCTACAATTGGTTGTTCGTTGTTATTCAATTTTCTAAAAAAAGAAAAAACTGCTGATTCGTTCGAAGTCAGTCAGGAAAAGAACAAGGAAACTACACGATTGGTCCTTATATTTTCGGGGTGTTCACAGATTTAGATTGATTGATATATAAATTAACAAAATAATTAACTAGGAATTAGGATAACGGTTTAATTTACAATAAATAAATAAATAGGTTTTTCACTTTATACCCTCTAAAGTTTTAGAAACATCTCACTTTCTCCCTTACATTTTCAATTTTGAACACATTAAACTTTAACGGCTTGTTTGGTTGGATCGAATGAAATCAGGGTGGAATAAAATAGGAGAAGGAATGGATTGAATGGATTTATCAATGAAATTACTCTTTTATTCTCTTGTTTAGTTATTATTGTATGTTTAAAGGAATGAAATTGAACAATGCTCTTTTACATATCAATTTTGAGACCAAATTCATTAACAAGTTTACCTGATAAAATAATTTTATTCTTAAATTTTTGTTTTCGCTTTGGGAGCATAAATAGATTTTTTTTTCTCTAATATTTTTTTTTTTAGTAATCAAAAAATATTTTTTGTTCTCAGATTTCCACTTCCATTTCTTATATAGTTTTTTTTTCTCAAATTTCAATTTTTGATTAAAAAAAACAATTAGATTTTTTGTTCCCAAATTTTTGCTTCTATTTTGGGAACAATAATATATTTTTTGTTCTCAAATTTATGTTTCCATTTTGAAAACATGAACTGATTTTTTCGCTTTTAAATTTTTATTTTTGTACGTAATATAACTTTGTAAATGAGAAAATATGTTTTTGCTTAGGAAACATAAACAAAAATATGGAAAAAAATATATATATTTCTATTTAAAAAAATCGAGAACGAAAAAAAAAATTGATTTTTATTCCCGAAATAAAAACAGCTTATTAGAAAGAAAAAAAATCAAAATAAACATATAAAATTGAGAACAAAATATTTTGTTTCCATCTAATAAAATTAATTTATGGAAAATATCGAAATCATTTTTAATTGAGAATTATAGGCTAAAATGAGGTAACATATTTTAAGTGTAACCTGAAAAAAGTAAAAAATAAAAAAACTACCATGAACTATGGAATTCGATTCATCCCCATGAAGTATCGAATCCAATACTATCCATTTCTATTCCAATAGAATCAAGTTTTTTGTTCCATTGGATAGCCAAATAAAAGAATTGAAATCCAAGATGGAATTGCGATTCCATTTCACTCTCATTCCATCCAACCAAACACACCATAAAGCATCCAAATTGTGTCAAGTGTGTCCAGATTGTTAACACTGTCATGGTTTTTGAGGGAAATCACCCACTGTCAAGAGCTTGGAAATCGTCCACATGGGTAACGGGGTTAACAATTTGAACTCAATTGACACTATTGGAATATTTTAAGATTTAAAGTGTTCAAAGTAAAAGTATAGGGATTAAAGTAAAATTTCTCTAAAACTTTAGGGGTACAAAGTGAAAAAACCTCTAAAAAAATGAAGCTTCACTTGTATTTTCTCCTTGGAAGTAGTAGTAGTCCCTTTCAAGTGTGAAGTGTCCAATAAAATTAGAAAAAGGCCACTAACGACATTTATGTAGCTTCCTTTCTTTCCTTTTGATTTTTTTTTTTTGGTTTTATTTTATTTATTTCTTTTTCTTGAGCTAATTATCGAAAAAAATGGTATTTATATTTTTTAGTTACAGTTTGAACCGGAGCCGATTAATTATGAGATTTAAGAGACTTGAACTTTTAAAATGAAATTTGATGTGGGGTATTTTGGTCAGATGTCACGACCCAGTCAGAACATCACACGTAGAAGAATTGCCACCTTGGATAAGTGACTCATGAGAGAATTGTGGAGAATCAACAAGCCTACGTCCTCAGAACACTTGAGTGGTCAGTAAATGCCAAAGGGTGGATCCATCAGTCGAGCTTCGTTCTCTGAATACCATATGGTCAATAAACGCCAAAGGGTAGATCCCTCAGTGAAGCTCCGTCCTCCGAACACCCTTTGATCGGTAACTGCCAAATGATAGTTCCCCCAGCCGAGCACCGTCCTTTAAGTACCCTCTATTTAGTAAAACAACATTTGGAGGCCTCTAAAGGCCAGTTCCAAGCTCCGAACCCTGATCACCATTTTTTGAGCAGCCTCTGCTTGGATTCTTCACTTAAAAGGTCCTCTCAACACATATTTGAGTTCCGAGTAAATATTTTCGCCCCGAGATCGATACCGAGAGCATAACGACTCATCTTAGCGACCCCATTGCCATGGGCCAGGTCCGTTCTCCTTAGCCATGTTGGGCCAACCCATGGATTTTCCTTGATAGACCTGAAGGCCAAGCCCAAAATCTTAATCCCCTCACTCGCCCGTGCATTGGCCACACACCGAGTTTTGGTAATTAACTAACCTTAGGCCCTTAATCTTGTCATGTTAATTGAGCTTTTTGTCTATAAATACTCAAACATTCAATGCCCCTGATAATACTCATCATTTGATTTGAAGTACCTTTTTGCCTTCTCCCCCCAAGCTCTTACTTTCACGTCAGAAAGACTTCATCGAGCACCACCCTGGTGGGTCTTTGTGTAGGTATTGGCTCAGAATCTCTACTCGAATTAAGTGAATCTGAACCATGAAACATCAAAAGAATACCAATCTTTGATCTCAACCTCCAAAACACATCACCTCTAGTTTAGCAAGAAAGGTTCATGTGTCTTCTGATCAGATCAATTCGAAGTGTTTACCAATTTTAATTTTAGACACCAATAGTTTGGTGCCTATTATGAGATCGAGGATAGAGCGCATCCCGGCCTGGAAGCCATACTCCATCACGTTGGCGGCTATATCGACCTTAAGATATTTAAACTCTTGGCTGGACAAGTAATACTCACGTCCTTTTTCTCAGCTCAGCGGACTGCCATTTTTCTCTCTTAATCAACATTCTCTAGGCGCTTCCTCAATGTGCCTACCTCGGTGGTCTTTTCCTGCAACTCCGAGGAGAGCCAGTCTCGGTCCGAGTTCACCAGCGGGAGCTGAGAGTGAAGAATAGAAAAGGCCTCGGAGGTATTCCCCAGCTAGTCGTTCAGTTCGTTGACCCTCTAGAGAAGAGAGTCCCTCTTTACCCTCAGGCTATGGCCGTGTAAGAACTCCTTAAACAAACCTCTCTACGAGAACAGATAGACGAACGAGACTACACATAAGAACGGTAAAATAAGAACACTTTTCTAATTTCAAAAAACAAATAAAACACCAAAGTATGAGAACTTACCCCAGCATAGTCTTTGGGATCACCTCTAGGGAGTCTAACAATCGCCAGTCAATGGGCAGATCGGTATTGACGACACCGAAGAAGTGATCATTGATTCCGAGCTCAAGCAAGGGGCTGCTCACCTACCTCGGGCGTTTGGATTTCTTCTTGCTCCTGCTCTCATCGCCTTCCTTTTCTCCTTTTCCTATTAGGTCTTCTGGGGAAAGTTCTCTGCTTTGAGTAAGAGTAAAAGAATGGAGAGATGGCTCTCTTATAGTGACTCCAGGAAAGGAGAGAGTCCTCACCCTGACCGGGTTTGTTGTTGCTGCTATTACTGTGCCAACCCAGCCTCAAGAATCGAGGCCCCAGCAGCTTGAGCCGTCTGAACCGCCGCCCTGGCCTGGCCCTTCTTCAATTGCTTGATGGCATATGCTTTGTCCATTTCTGCACAGAAAGAAGGGAAGTTTATTAACGCGTCAAAAATTTGAGTACAGGGAGTTATGTGAACGAAAACATAACTTATCGTTGTCTCAAGTCGCAGAGATGATGGCCAGTGGAAGGGAATGAGATCAATAAAAAACGGGTTGTTCAAGGCCAGGAGATAAGCTTCTTCACTTCGTTGAACCCGATCAGGATGACCTTATCTTTCTGCTCGACAATCACCTTGCTTAGGTAGCCTTCTTCCTTGATTTCTTTTCAGCCCTTGCATAGCATATGTAGGACCCCGACTTAGCAAGTACGTCATTAATAATTTCATTCTAGAGCTTGGGAAAATTCGGGGTGGAATTGGATTAATTAAAATTCAAATCAAACCTTTAGGGGTCAAATTGACAATTTTTTTTTTTTTAAAAAAAAAAAAAAAAAAAAAAGAACAATAAATTTAAACTTGAGAATCAAATTAATAAGTAAAAATCAAAAAATTGAAAATATTAAGGATGAAATTGTGATTTCAGAAACTTTTAAAAGTTGAATGGATTAAAATAAGGATTGGAAGAAGTTAAGGGGGAGGAAAGTGCAATTTAACTAAAACTTATTTCAATATATATATATACACGGCCGTGAGTGTGTGTACGGTGCCAGAGACAGAGCGGAGTGAGACGAGGGACGTGGCAATCAAAGGATTGACCTTTAACCCACTAATTTCATGCATATATATATATATATATAATGCATAGATTAATGATCGAAATTCCCGAAGAAACGTCGAGAACTGAAAAGAGACAGAAAATCTAGAAAGAGAGAGGCTTCGGCCGGTGCTCCGATCGTCGCCAGAGGGGGTGTCACCGTTCGGGCCGGTGGTGTGTGTTGCTACTGTAGTAGGTATGTGAGAATTCTTCAGTGTGTATATGATCGGACGGGTGTGTGTGTGCGCCTCACGTGGGTGTGTTGTTCTGTTCGGCCTGCGATCACATGCCCGTGTGTATATCGCTGCTCGTCTGGTGGCGTGGGGGTGTTACCAGTGAATGTGGGATTGTTGATCGTCGGTATTGTTAGAGGTGTGAGAGTCCCGACAGTAAACCCAGAACCAGGAGCAGAGGAGAGAGAGAGAGAGGTCTACGTGGAGGGGCGTTCGTCGGTTTTGTTCGATCGGTGGATGTGTGGGTGGACGGCCGTCGGCCGTCGGCCGTCTGTGACGGTGTGCGTAGATGGGTATTGCCTTACCGACGTGTGGTGCGTGGCCGGCCGATAGACACCCATAACAGCAAACAGAAACGGGGAAAAAGAAAAAAAAAAAAAAGGGAAAATTGCAGAAATCACCCCGGGAAAATCCAAAACCCATCTCGTGGTCACCAAACATTTCGAAAACAGGTGAAACTTCAATCGATTATAAATTCTCGTTAAATTAAATTTTAGTTAGTGTTACAAATCCTAAAATCATAATAATTTCGTGACGATTAATTAATTTTAAGTACGTGGTACATAAAATTAGTAACGATTCGGAATATAGGGTCTGCATTACATGATTAGGATGTTTTAGATAAGATATTGATTTAGACTCTGCTACTATTAGGTTCGCAGGCACTGGCGTCCAGATAGAGTGCGGTCAGTGTCAGTTTTGCAAAACGGATATCGAGGTGAGTGTACTGCCTTCTTACCAAACTATTATATATATATATATAAGATGACATTTGTGATTACCTAAACTCTATGAATCTATAAATGATATGGATCAAGCAGGATTTGAGTGAGTTGGTAAACTGGATTTTCGGAAGATTTCGATAGTTTTTGAAAAGAAGTTGAGAATGAATTTTTGTTGGATTTGGTGAAATTAGACAGTGTTTTTAAAATAAAATAGAAAACGTCTATTTTTCTAAAAGGCCGGGTTTTCTAAAAATAAAGGGTGAAAAAGTGGTTTTGATAGAATCAGACGTTTTTTTTAAAAGGAAATGCGAAATATGATTTTTGGATTTAAAAGTTGGTTTTGAGGAAAAGAGATAGACGTGGTAATTTGACGATGTTGAGTAAACGATATTTATGGAGTTATGATTCGATGATGCTATATTTGATTTTGACAATGCCATAGTGGTTTCTCCCCGTAAGGGGTGTGGATTCTTCCCATGGGATATGGATGTTTCTCCCCGTAAGGGGTGTGGATTATATTTCTCCCCAAAAGGGGCGTGGATATTTCGTAGGAAGGCATTCCTACGGATATTACGGTACCATTGCAACTCTCGATCATGAGATTAAAACGATCACTATGGCTAGCCAGGGTGTGTGTTGTGGTGGAGTGGTGTGTTTGAGATGTGTGTTTGAGGTGTGTGTTTGAGATGTGGTATTTTACTTATATTGGATGATTTATTATTTATTATGGTGATCGGTATGATTTTATACTAGATGGAACTTATCTATATCACTGCTTATATACTTATGCTTGATTCATATTTAATTATGGTAATATTTAGAATGAGTTATTATTTTAAAAAAATATTTTACTAAGAAGGAGTACACTCGCAGGTACAACAGCTAGGAGTCGGTCCCCTACTGGCACTAGGTAGAGCTATGTGATGGAGTCATATAGACGATCGATAGAAGCTATCAAGGCGAACCTATAAAAGGTTCATGGATAAATACTTTCAGTTCAAAAATATCGGGACGGGCGTGTCCCCCATAATAGATGTTTATATTATTAAGTGTGTGTATAGTTTTATTTCATTAGTTTATTTGTGAATTTGGTGATGTCATGTTGTAGTCACGCCTGTCTCGGGATGACGAGTGTCCGGGACGGGTTGTGATAATTTTTGGTATCAGAGCCTAGGTTATAGGTTCTGTAGACTTGTTAGGAGATGTGTCGATAGAAGACCATGAGATAGGAGGACGTGCCAGTCGTCTAGTCAGTAGGGGACATGAGATAGGGTATTAATAGGTGAGCTTGGTATGTGAGTGTTAGGTCTTTTATTTCATTAGTTTGTGCTTTGGCATTGTGGATGGAGGGTTGTCTTTTTGGCAAGCAGCGATATGACCACGTGGTGATATTGCTGGGAGGGATGTCTTCCACAAGATAAGAAGGCTAAGTTAGATAAACCCCAAATTACGTCGTTATCAATATACCATATGATATGGCAGAACACCCTTAAGTCAAAATAAGAAATAATATTCAAAGGGAGTAAATCGCTTTCTAGGCAATCTGAAAGGAAACTGTGACATTACCAGATAAGAATTTAATTTGGTAGCACTTTTTAAATTGATTAATAGACGGAGTAACAGTTGTGGCATGTAGCAAGGTAATAGGAAATGATATATAAAAGTAGCCGAGGATTGTGGATCTAGGAGGATAGTAGGTGCGTGTAAAGATAATCCATTTGAATAAGTAATATAGAGTTGCGAGTGGAGTCAAATTTAGGATGAATAAAAGTATGTATTGTTGGGAAGACATATCTAGTACCTCAGTTAGTCTGATAGGGGGTTTAGAAGGTTAGAAAAGTGTTAAAGAAAGGATATCACAAGTCGGTACGGAGATGCTGTTCAAACAAGTTTCGGCAGTGGATATTGTAATACCTAGGGAATTTCCCTATGTAGTATCGAGAATTGACAGGGTGCTTGTAAGTGTGATTAGTAATTGTGGTTACTGTTAAATAAGTTCCATAATGATAAAGAGGTAAACATTCAGCTCGTAAGTTGGTTAAGTATACTGGTGTTAATGAATGTGGGAAACTGAGATTTGAAATTATAATCTTGGGATTTTAAAGGCGATTGTTATGGAATAGGAAAAATTGAGTGAATTAACGATTGATTGCATTTAGTTGAATTTGAATAATTTTTGGGGTGTATGGAAAAAAAATAATAATAATAAAATAAAATAAAATAAAATAAATAAAGTATTAATTATTGGATATTGGGAATTGGAGTAAGTTTGTTTGCAGTTTAGGAAGTCTTAATAGAAAAAGAAGGCGTCACAGTAAATTAGAATATCAACTAATGATTTATGTAGACCTGGTGTGTGTTTCCATAAAGATCCGGTGTGAGTAGCGTAAAAGTTAGAATGGATAGGTTGTTAAATGGGTTGCAACAAATAGGGTGTCAGATTTTTGAGAAGGGTATTTGTAATCGAAGATTAGAGACTATGACGTGGTAACAACAGTGATCCGGTCGAAAGTAGAGAAGAGCATGTTGAACATCTCTGGAATGTGTTACTAAGGCGGTGGCTAGTGCAGTAAATATGACTAGTGCTCCTAAAGCATAGCATTCAAGTGAATCCAAAGGAAGTTGAAGTAGTGGATTGACGGTATATGGAGAAGGCCGAGAACATGTGACTGGAATTCAAAACTTTTTGGAACTAGTAGAGATCGTATTCGTTCTAACGTTTAATGATATCTCCTGTATGAAGGGATTTGTGCTTTAAGTCGGGAATTGGAAAAAGCGAAGTTGCGCATATTTGGGTTATTCATACTAATGTGTGTGTCAAGTTGAGATCTTCGTAAGTCTATTAGGCAATTGGTCGGGTGACCACCCAAATTGAGCTTGTAAATATGAAGTTGATATTTATCGATTGTATGGTAGAAGTGTAGAGGTGAGATGTCCAATTGGAAACGATTAGAGTGGAAGGGAATGAAGATGGTCACAGGGCTGACCATAACAAATATTTCAGAAAAAAAATAAAATAATAAATAAATAAATAAAATTGGTGAGTTGTTTGTTCATATTAATTTATGGGTTAAGTTGAGGCCTTGTAAGTTTAGGGGGCGGCTAGTCAGATGGTAACATTGTTCGGTATTGATTTTTTTTTACCGTGGTGTAGACATGTAAAGGTCGGATATCCAGCTAAGAAGGTTTGGCAATGCAGTGGGAATTGACTGTAGAACTGATTAGCGTGTCTGAAGGAATGATGAAGCTTGGAAATTTGAATTAAAGTGTGTAGGGTTGATAATGCCAATTTACAGATGAGACCTTAAAAGAAGTGCATAGAATAAGATATGCAATATCCCGATAATATTAACTATACTGTAATGGCGTGAGTATGATTAGTAGATGAGAATGGAAATGGAAAATTACGGCATTTGTTATTCGGTAATTTGTTAGTCAAGTTAAGGTCGAGAAGTAACGAAATCTCTTGGTGGGCTATGGTAGCCTTGACCTATACTAGAAAATAAAAGGAAGAGTAGTTCGAAGAGTGTTTTCCTAATGCGCATGTCCAATATATATATATATATATTGATAAGATTGTTCGATTGCGTGATGCACCAATTTAATGCAAACATTAAAATTAAGTAGAGACAAGATATTCTTTTAAAATCAAAAGGGATAAGGACTAGTAATTCTAGGAATTTTATTAATCGGTTATTTGAAATCTTAGAACTGGAATTCCGAAATCATAGGTATTATCGTCATATGGTGATTTGGACAATAGTTGTTATCAAAGTAAAATAAGTCGTCAGTGTATGAACAATCCGTGGGGGAAACTGTAGTGTCAAGAGCTGATAGTTATTTGAGTTGTAGTGTCACTAACATAAATACCTTTCGGTGTACATGTCGAAGAGTTGTGTTTTGAAATTTCTGATAATAAGGATAATTATGTGGCGCGGATAGGAAGTGTTACTAACAGATACCTTTCGGTGATCAAGGTACCATCGTATAAAGCTCTGCATGCAAGGGACGCAAGACTCCAATCGACCGAACTGAGATAGGGGAACTCAACCCGATATATTGATTTTTCTACTACCATTAGGCGAAGTCGGTATGTAGGGGTTATTGAAATTTCATGGGAAATGGATAATTTGAAATCTCCTTAAAGTGACATGCTCTTGTAATACAATATTTCAAAATCAGTAACTAATGATTTTTGAGACGTAACAAATTTTTATTGGGACGTATCAATATCCTTCGATGTATACTTATAAGTGGTAAATATTTGAAGTGTTCACTTTAGAAAGATGGAAGCGGAATTTAGGCACGTGATCTTATTAGGGACTTGATTTAATGTAGGGGCATGAAAAAAAAAATAAAAAAAAATCAATACCGAATAACGTTACCATCTGACTAGCCGCCCACTAAACTTACAAGGCCTCAACTTAACCCATAAATTAATATGAACAAACAACTCACCAATTTTTTTATTTAATTTTTTTTTTAATTTGTCAATTTGACCCCTAAAGGTTTGATTTGAATTTTAATTAATCCAATTCCACCCCGAATTTTCCCAGGCTCTAGAATGAAATTATGAATGACGTACTTGCTAAGTCGGGGTCCTACAACTCTTCCCTCCTAAAAGAAATTTTGTCTCAAAATTTTCGTCCAATCATATTTACCCCTTGCATCATTTTCATTTGTAGTGGTTGGTATTGTATCCCATGTCCAACAAATAGGGTGCACTTGGTAGGTCACTCTAAATATGGAAACCAACTGTCAAAGAATCTCATGTTTCTAATTGTTTTCGCTGCGCTACTCCGATAAAATTTAAAATTAATAACAATACAATACAATATACTCTTAAAATATCATAATAGTTTCAGTGGATGAGGTCTATCTTACTTCCGACAGGTTTACGACCCTGATTCCAGTTGGGCAGATCTTCTTCATAATCGACATTCCTCCCGTTTGTCCAACAATTTCTAATCAACCAATTTATCACAATATCTCCGTTTAGCATTTAAACCCACAATACCCACAATCAAAATCATTAACTTCAATACTCTTATAAACATTTGTGATATTATCGCTAACTAACTAATGTTTCGCACCACGTCGGAATCACATAACTACAATTTAAATCACGATCTAAGCATATCGATGTCCCTCCAAATATACCGATATCACCAAATCACATTATTATGTCTCATAGTACATCAAATGGGTCATTTAGAAGATTTGTTTTTTCATGCCCCTACATTAAATCAAGTCCCTAATAAGATCACGTGCCTAAATTCCACTTCCATCTTGCTAAAGTGAACACTTCAAATATTTACCACTTATAAGTATACATCGAAGGATATTGATACGTCCCAATAAAAATTTGTTACGTCTCAAAAATCATTAGTTACTGATTTTGAAATATTGTATTACAAGTGCAAGTCAATTTAAGGAGATTTCAAATTATCCCTTTTCCCATGAAATTTCAATAACCCCTACATACCGACTTCGCCTAATGGTAGTAGAAAAATCAATATATCGGGTTGAGTTCCCCTATCTTAGTTCGGTCGATTGGAGTCTTGCGCCCCTTGCATGCAGCGCTTTATACGATGCTACCTTGATCACCGAAAGGTATCTGTTAGTAACACTTCCTATCTGCGCCACATAATTATCCTTATTATCAGAAATTTCAAAACACAACTCTTCGACATATACACCAAAAGGTATTTATGTTAGTGATACTACAGCTCAAATAACTATCAGCTCTTGACACTACAATTTTCCCCACGGATTGTTCATACACTGACGACTTATTTTACTTTGATAACAACTATTGTCCAAATCACCATATGACGACAATACCTATGATTTCAGAATTCCAGTTCTAAGATTTCGAATAACCGATTAATAAAATTCCTAGAATTACTAGTCCTTATCCCTTTTGATTTTAAAAGAATATCTTGTTTCTACTTAATTTTAATGTTTACATTAAATTAGTGCATCACGCAATCGAACAATCTTATCAATACATATATATATTGGACATGCGCATTAGGAAAACACTCTTTGAATTACTCTCCATTTTCTTTTCTGGTATAGGTCAAGGCTACCATAGCTCACCTAGAGATTTCGTTACTTCTCGACCTTAACTTGACTAACAAATTACCGAATAACAAATGCCGTAATTTTCCATTTCCATTCTCATCTACTAATCATACTCATGCCATTACAATATAGTTAATATTATCGGGATATTGCATATCTTATTCTATGCACTTCTTTTAAGGTCTCATCTGTAAATTGGCATTATCAACCCTACACACTTTAATTCAAATTTCCAAGCTTCATCATTCCGTCAGACACACTAATCAGTTCAAATTGTCACAACCCGTCCCGGACACTCGTCATCCCGAGACTGGCGTGACTACAACATGACATCGCCAACATCACAAATAAACTAATGAAATAAACTGTACACACACTTAATAATACAAACATCGATTATGGGGGACACGCCCGTCCCGAAATTTATGAACTGGAAGTATTTATCCATGAACCTTTTATAGGTTCGCCTTTGACCGTTTCTATCGATCGCCTATATGACACCATCACATAGCTCTACCTAGTGTCAGTAGGAGACCGACTCCTAGCTCTTGTACCTAAGAGTGTACTGCCTTCTTAGTAAAACATTTTTAAAATAATGACATATTCTAAATATCACCATAATTAAATATGAATCAAGCATAAGTATATAAGCAGTGAAAATTAAGCGATATAGATAAGTTTCATCTAGTATAAAATCATACCGATCACCATAATAAATAATAAATCATCCAATATAAGTAAAATACGACATCTCAAACACACACCTCAAACACACATCTCAAACACACCACTCTACCACAACACACACACTGGCTAGCCATAATGATCGTTTTAACCTCACGATCGGGAGTTGCAACGGTACCGTAACATCTGTAGGAATGCCTTCCTACGAAATATCCACACCCCTTACGAAGAGAAACATCCATATCCCATGGGAAGAATCCATACCCCTTACGGGGAGAACAACCATGGCATCGTCAAAATCAAATATAGCATCATCGAATCATAACTCCATAAATATTGTTTACTCAGCATCGTCAAAGCACCACGTCTATCTCTTTTCCTCAAAACCAACTTTTAAATCCAAAAATCATATTTCGCATTTCCTTTTAAAGAAAACGTCCGATTCTATCAAAACCACTTTTCCACCCCTTATTTTTAGAAAACCCGGCATTTGAGAGAAATAGATGTTTTCTATTTTATTTTAAAAACACCGTCTAATTTCACCAAATCCAACAAAAATTCATTCTCAACTTCTTTTCTAAAACTATCGAAATCTTCCGAAAATCCAGTTTACCAACTCACTCAAATCATGCTTGATCCATATCATTTATAGTTTCATACAGTTTAGGTAATCACAAATGTCATCTTATATATATAAAAAATAGTTTGGTAAGAAGACAGTACACTCACCTCGTTATCCACTTTCCAAAACCTTCCCTGACCATACTCTATCAGGACACTGGTGCCTGCGAACCTAATAGTAATAGAGCCTAAATTAATATCTTTCCTAAAACATCCTAATCGTGCAATGCAGACTCTATATTTCAAATCGTTACTATTTTATGCACCACGTAATTAAAAGTAATTAATCGTTACGAAATTATTAAAATTCTAGGATTTGTAAGTAGAGAAAATTTAATTTCACGAAAATTATTCATCGATTGAAATTTCACCTGTTTCCAAGTCGTTTGGCTATCACGTGATCGGTTTTAGATTTTCCTGGGGTGGTTTCTGCAAATTTCCCTTTTTTTTTTCTTTTTTTTTTTTTTTTTCTCTTCTTCCCCGTTTCCTGTTTCTGCTTCCCGTTTCTGTTTGCTATTTTGGGTGTCCACCGACCGGCCACGCACCACACGTTGGCAAGGCAGTACCCACCTACGCACACCGTCACAGACGGTCGTCCACCCACACATCCACCAATCGAACAAAACCGACGAACGCCCCTCCACGCAAACCTCTCTCTCTCTCTCCTTTGCTCCTGGTTCTGGGTTTACTGCCGGGACTCTCACACCTCCGACCACACCGACGATCAACAACCTACATACACCGGCAACACCCCCACGCCACCAGATGAGCAACGACATACACACAGGCATGCGATCGCCGGCTGAACAGAATAGCACACCCACGTGAGACACACACACACACACACACACCCGTCCGATCATATACACACTGAAGAATTCTCACATACCCACTACAGTAGCAACACACACCACCGGCCCGAACGGTGACACCCCCCTCCGGTGACGATCGGAGCACCGACCGAACCCTCTCTCTCTCTAGATTTTCTGTCTCTTTTCAGTTCTCGACGTTTCTTCGGGAATTTCGATCATTAATCTATGCATTATAAATATATATATATATATATATATATATATATATATATATATATATATATATATATATATATATATATATATATATATATTAAAATAAATTTTAGTTAAATTTCACTTTCCTCCCCCCTAACTTCTTCCGATCCTTATTTTAATCCATTCAACTTTTAAAAGTTTCTGAAATCACAATTTCATCCTTAATATTTTCAAATTTTTTATTTTTACTTATTAACTTGATTCTCAAGTTCAATTTTTTTTTTTTTTTTAATTTGTCAATTTGACCCCTAAAGGTTTGATTTGAATTTTAATTAATCCAATTCCACCCCGAATTTTCCCAGGCTCTAGAATGAAATTATTAATGACATACTTGCTAGGTCGGGGTCCTACAACTCTTCCCTCCTAAAAAAAATTTCGTCTCAAAATTTTCGTCCAATCATATTTACCCCTTGCATCATTTTCATTTGTAGTGTTTGGTATTGTATCCCATGCCCAACAAATAGGGTGCACTTGGTAGGTTGATTGTTCATATTGATTTATGGGTTAAGTTGAGGCCTTGTAAGTTTAGTGGGCGGTTAGTTAGATGGTAAAGTTGTTCGGTATTGATTTATTTTTCGTGGTGTACACATGTAAAGGTCGAATATCCAGCTAAGAAGGTTTGGCAATGCAGTGGGAATTGACTGTAGAGCTGATTAGCGTGTCTGAAGGAATGATGAAGCTTGGAAATTTGAATTAAAGTGTGTAGGGTTGATAATGCCAATTTACAGATGAGACCTTAAAAGAAGTGCATAGAATAAGATATGCAATACCCCAATAATATTAACTATACTGTAATGGCGTGAGTATGATTAGTAGATGGGAATGGAAAGGGGAAATCATGGCATTGGTTATTCGGTGACTTGTTAGTCAAGTTAAGGTCGAGAAGTAACAAAATCTCTAGGTTGGCTATGGTAACCTTGACCAATACCCGAAAATAAAAGGGAGAGTAGTTCGAGGAGTGTTTTTCAGGTGCGCATGTCCAATATATATATATATATTGATAGGATTGTTTGATTGCGTGATGCACCAATTTAATGCAAACATTAAAATTACGTTGGGACAAGATATTCTTTTAAAAATCAAAAGAGATAAGGACTAGTAATTCTAGGAATTTTATTAATTGATTATTCAAAATCTTAGAACTGGAATTCTAAAATCATAGGTATTGTCGTCATATGGTGATTTGGACAATAGTTGTTATCAAAGTAAAATAAGTCGTCAGTGTATGAACAATCCGTGGGGGAAACTGTAGTGTCAAGAGCTAATAGTTATTTGAGCTGTAGTGTCACTAACATAAATACCTTTCGGTGTATATGTCGAAGAGTTGTGTTTTGAAATTTCTGATAATAAGGATAATTATGTGGCGCGGATAGGAACTGTTACTAACAGATACCTTTCAGTGATCAAGGTAGCATCGTATAAAGCGCTGCATACAAGGGACACAAGACTCCAATCGACCGAACTGAGATAGAGAAACTCAACCCGATGTATTGATTTTTCTACTACCATTAGGCGAAGTCGGTATGTAGGGGTTATTGAAATTTCATGGGAAATGGATAATTTGAAACCTCCTTAAATTGACATGCACTTGTAATACAATATTTCAAAATCAGTAACTAATGATTTTTGAGACGTAACAAATTTTTATTGGGACGTATCAATATCCTTCGATGTATACGTATAAGTGGTAAATATTTGAAGTGTTCACTTTAGCAAGATGGAAGTGGAATTTATGCACGTGATCTTATTAGGGACTTGATTAAATGTAGGGGCATGAAAAAAAAAAAAAAAAAAAAAAAGAATCTTCTAAATGACCCGTTTGATGTACTATGAGACATAATAAGGTGATTTGGTGATATCGGTATATTTGGAGGGACATCGATATGCTTAGATCGTGATTTAAATTGTAGTTATGTGATTTCGAGGTGGTGCGAAACATTAGCTAGTTAGCGGTAATATCACAAATATTTATAAGAGTATTGAAGTTAATGATTTTGATTGTGGGTATTGTGGGTTTAATTGCTAAATGGAGATATTGTGATAAATTGGTTGATTAGAAATTGTTGGACAAACGGGAGGAATGTCGATTATGAAGAAGATCTGCCAAACTGGAATCAGGGTCGTAAACCTGTCGGAAGTAAGATAGACCTCATCCACTGAAACTATTATGATATTTTAAGAGTATATTGTATTGTATTGTTATTCGTTGTAAATATTATCAGAGTGGCGCAGCGAAAACAATTAGAAACATGAGATTCTTTGACAGTTGGTTTCCATATTTAGAGTGACCTACCAAGTGCACCCTGTTTGTTGGGCATGGGATACAATAGCAACCACTAAAAATGAAAATGATACAAGGGGTAAATATGATTGGATGAAAATTTCGAGACGAAATTTCTTTTAAGAGGGAAGAGTTGTAGGACCCCGACTTAGCAAGTACGTCATTAATAATTTCATTCTAAAGCCTGGGAAAATTCGGGGTGGAATTGGATTAATTAAAATTCAAATCAAACCTTTAGGGGTCAAATTGATAAAAAAAAAAAAAAAAAAAAATTAAACTTGAGAATCAAATTTATAAGTAAAAATCAAAAAATTGAAAATATTAAGGATGAAATTGTGATTTCAGAACCTTTTAAAAGTTGAATGGATTAAAATAAGGATTAGAAGAAGTTAGGGGGGAGGAAAGTGCAATTTAACTAAAACTTATTTTAATATATATATATATATATACACGGCCGTGAGTGTGTGCACGGTACCGGAGACGAAGCGGAGTGAGACGAGGGACATGGCAATCAAAGGATTGAGCTTTAACCCACTAATTTCATGCATATATATATATATATATATATATATATATATATATAATGCATAGATTAACGATTGAAATTCCCGAAGAAACGTCGAGAACTGAAAAGAGACGAAAAATCTAGAGAGAAAGAGAGGCTTCGGCCGGTGCTCCGATCGTCGTCGGAGGGGGTGTCGCCGTTCGGGCCGGTGGTGTGTGTTGCTACTGTAGTGGGTATGTGAGAATTCTTCAGTGTGTATATGATCGGATGGGTGTGTGTGTGTCTCACGTGGGTGTGTTGTTCTATTCGGCCGGCGATCACATGCCCGTGTGTATATTGTTGCTCGTCTGGTGGCGTGGGGGTGTTGCCGGTGAATATGGGATTGTTGATCGTCAGTATTGTTGGAGGTATGAAAGTCCCGGCAGTAAACCCAGAACCAGGAGCAGAGGAAAGAGAGAGGTCTGTGTGGAGGGGCGTTCGTCGGTTTTGTTCGGTCGGTGGATGTGTGGGTGGACGGCCGTCGGCCGTCGGCCGTCTGTGACGGTGTGCGTAGATGGGTACTGCCTTGCCGACGTGTGGTGCGTGGCCGGCCGATAGACACCCAAAACAACAAACAGAAACGGGAAGCAGAAACAGGAAACGGGGAAGAAGAAGAAAAAAAAAAAAAAGAAAAAAAAAAAGGGAAAATTGCAGAAATCACCCCGGGAAAATCCAAAACCCATCTCGTGGTCACCAAACATTTCGAAAATAGGTGAAACTTCAATCGATTATTAATTCTCGTTAAATTAAATTTTAGTTAGTATTACAAATCCTAAAATCATAATAATTTCGTGACGATTAATTAATTTTAAGTACGTGGTACATAAAATTAGTAACGATTCGGAATATAGGGTCTGCATTACATGATTAGGATGTTTTAGATAAGATATTAATTTAGACTCTACCACTATTAGGTTCGCAGGCACTGGCATCCAGATAGAGTGCGGTCAGTGTCAGTTTTGCAAAACGGATATCGAGGTGAGTGTACTGTCTTCTTACCAAACTATTTTATATATATAAGATGACATTTGTGATTACCTAAACTGTATGAATCTATAAATGATATGGATCAAGCAGGATTTGAGTGAGTTGGTAAACTGGATTTTCGGAAGATTTCGATAGTTTTCGAAAAGAAGTTGAGAATGAATTTTTGTTGGATTTGGTGAAATTAGACGGTGTTTTTAAAATAAAATAAAAAACATCTATTTTTCTAAAATGCCAGGTTTTCTAAAAATAAGGGGTAGAAAAGTGGTTTTGATAGAATCAGACGTTTTCTTTAAAAGGAAATGCGAAATATGATTTTTGGATTTAAAAGTTGGTTTTGAGGAAAAGAGATAGACGTGGTAATTTGACGATGTTGAGTAAACGATATTTATGGAGTTATGATTCGGCGATGCTATATTTGATTTTGACGATGACATAGTTGTTCTCCCCGGAAGGGGTGTGGTTTCTCCCCGTAAGGGGTGTGGATTCTTCCCATAGGATATGGATGTTTCTCCCTGTAAGGGGTGTGGATTATATTTCTCCCCAAAAAGGGTATGGATATTTCATAGGAAGGCATTCCTATGGATGTTACGGTACCGTTGCAACTCCCGATCGTGAGGTTAAAACGATCACTATGGCTAGCCAGGGTGTGTGTTGTGGTGGAGTGGTGTGTTTGATATGTGTGTTTGAAGTGTGTGTTTGAGATGTGGTATTTTACTTATATTGGATGATTTATTATTTATTATGATGATCGGTATGATTTTATACTAGATGGAACTTATCTATATCACTGCTTATATACTTATGCTTGATTCATATTTAATTATGGTGATATTTAGAATGAGTCATTATTTAAAAAAAAATGTTTTACTAGGAAGGCAATACACTCGCAGGTACAACAGTTAGGAGTCGGTCCCCTACTGGCACTAGGTAGAGCTATGTGATGGAGTCATATAGGCGATCGATAGAAGCTGTCAAGGCGAACCTATAAAAGGTTCATGGATAAATACTTTCAGTTCAAAAATATCGGGACGGGCATGTCCCCCATAATAGATGTTTGTATTATTAAGTGTATGTATAGTTTTATTTCATTAGTTTATTTGTGAATTTGGTGATGTCATGTTGTAGTCACGCCTGTCTCGGGATGACGGGTGTTCGGGACGGGTTGTGACAGCATAGGAAAAATGTCAAGTTAGTTAAAAAAATTACAAGTTAAGATAAATCCCCGACTAGCGTCCACCAACTATGTGGACAGTCTCCCTACCTACTTTTCTCAATTCCATCTGAACAGGGTATTTCTTGTCGTCCTCTGGGCTAAACTCCCAGTCGTCTCCCTCGAGGTAAAAAAACTTGGGCTTTCAGTTGTAAATGGATGAGTCCAGATCAGTCAAAAAAATCAACCTGAAGTAGATGTAGCACCATCCAGCACCTCGGGGTAGCGACTTGGCAAAGAAGATGGCTTGGAAGATCTCGTTGCTCGGCTCTATCCTTTCTTCCCAGAATATTATATACGCCGCCACTATCGCCCTCATACTATTAGGAGAGAGCTATGAAGAACACAACCCATACTCTGAGTAGACGTCCCGGATACACCAATGGATGGGGAATCAAAAACTGGCCTCAAGGTGATGTATAAAGACGATTGGGTGGCCTGGGAATGGCATACATGCACGATGCTCGAGCTTAGGAATGATCGTTTTCACTGAGCCTAGGAAAGTATACTTGCTCCAAGTTGATGACAACTCCTTCTCAATCATTGTGGACTCGATGTCCTAGATCAGGATCGTGACCGGGACTTTAACATAAAGCAGCTCGAGCCCAACATTGGTGACGATGGTGTCCTAGATGAGCTTGGGTAGAAGGACTGCCTCAAGTATTATCATCACTGTCACGTCACTGGACCTAGGCTCAGTCACCGGATAATAGGAGAAGCTAGCCCCACCACTCTCATTTGGACGGCCAACCACACAAATCGTCGCAATATGGCTCGATTGAACCTTACCTTTAGAGGCGTGCAACCTATCCGTCAGAGAAGGGGAGGGTGTTTTTCTACAAGCCGAACAATACTCCACTCGAAAATATGGAGAAACGGAGGGAGTCAGATCAGAGGAACCAAATTCCGTGCTCGAGCTGGAACCAAAAGAAGAGAAACCAAAGAAAGAGGAAAAATAAATCACCATGATGAAAAGTGAAAGGCAAAGGGAAAAAAAATGTACCGTTTGCTAAATAGGGAAATCACTCTAAAAAACTCGCAAGTGTCAAATAAATAATGAGAACCCTATATTTATAGAAGAGGAAGAAGGTAACCCAAAGATGACAAATCCAACGGCCCTAAAATGCCTCGATCCTAGCACTTGTCTATAAGCCAAATGAAGGGTCATTCAGGGGTCTCCGACTAGGTAATCCCAAGCATTACCCGTTCCTTATCGAAGCTCAAGATAGGGGGGAAATTGATGTGGGGTATTTTAGTTGATGTTACCACCCACTTAGAACATCACACGTAGAAAAGTTGCCACCTTGGATAAGTGACTCATGAGAGAAGCGTGAAGAATCAGTCGACCTCCATCTTCTGAACACCCTTTGGTCAGTAAATGCTAATGGGTGGATCCCTCAGCCAAGCTCCGTCCTCCGGACGCTCTTCGGTCAGTAAATGCCAAAGGGTGGATCCCTCAGCCGAGCTCCGTCCTTCGAACATCATCTAGTCGGTAAATGACAAAGGGTAAATCCCTCAGTCGAACTTTGTCCTCCTAACACCATCTAGTTGGTAGCTCCCAAATGGTAGTTCCCCTAGCCGAACATCATCATCTGGGCACTCTCTATTCGATAAAACAACATTCGGAGGCCTTTGGAGGCCAATTCCAAGCTCCGAACCCCGATTACTATTCTCCAAGCATCATCTGCTCGGATTCTTCACTTAAGAGGCTCTTCCTAACACTTATTTGAGTTCTAAGTGAAACTTTTTGCCCCGGGATCGATACCGAGGGCAGAACGACTTATCTCAGCAATGTCATTACCATAGGCCAAGTCTGTTCTCTTTATTCATGTTAGGTTGGCCCATAGATTTTCCTTGACGATCCTGAAGGCCAATCCCAAAAACTTAATCCCCTCACTCGCCCGCTCGTTAGCCACGCGCTGAGGTATGGTAATTAACCGAGTTCTCTCCTAATCTTGCGACGCTAATTGAACTCCTCGCCTATAAGTACTCAAGTATTCATTGCCTTACGTAATGCTTATCATTTTATTTGAAGCACTCTTTAGCCTTCTCTCCCGAGCTCTTACTCTCACGTTTGTGGGACTTCACCAAGCTCCAAGCCGGTAGGTTTTTGTGCAGGTACCAACTCAGAATCTATGGTCGAATTGTACAGAAGTGACTTTGGACCACAAAGCGTCAAAAGAATATTGATCTCCAATCTCAACCTCTAGAACACATCATCTCCAGCTCAGCAAGAAAAGTTCACGTGTCCTCTAAGCATACCAACTTGAGGTGTTAACCAATTTTAGACACTAACACGATCCCATTTTTTTTATCTGTATTTTTTAACTATATTTTTTTTTTTTTTGGGGGGGGGGCGAGGGGAATTGTGAATACAAACGTTGGAAGATGGATTTTTGAGCACTAAACTTCTCACAAGAGAGACACATTAAATAACCACTAGGCTATAAACCTTAGGTTTGTATTTATTTTAACCACCTAATGAATTGAAATTAAACTTATAAGTATTGGAATTTAAATAAAAAATATACTTAGATCAATTAAAGCTCGCGCACACAAAAAACAAAAGAAAATGCATTAGATATAACTACTTTATTAAATTAAACAATTTTTAAAAGACAATTGAACTTTATAATTGATTTATTTATTATACTATGATTAATTTATAAAATTAAATTATTTTAAAACACAATCAATTACTTAATATAATTGATATACTAAAATAAACACTATTAAAAGGTAAATAAACTAATACAATTTTAATTTCATACTATTATATTTTACTAACTTAAACGTCCAAAAAATAATTACATATCTAAATATCCAATTGCCCAAATTTGAAGAATGGAGCAGGAGCACCTCTAGCCAAAGAAAGAGGTAAATTCCCGGGAAGAAATGTAGAATGGAAGATAAATGGACAAATTTCTTTGAAGCGATGAAAATTGAAGGAGAATATTGACTTTTTATTATAATAAGAAAATGTGGAACAGGCTTTAGATTGTTTATGGGCTTTTCATCACAACTTTAAGTTGGGTTTAATTAAGTTAAAGTTTAGATTTTTAGGCTTGGTCTTAGTAAAATATAAATAAATATAGAGTTTTTTGTGCTTTGCACCCTTGAAATTTTGGAGACATTCCATTTTAATACTGTACTTTTAGTTTGAACACGATAACCATTGACTTATATAAATCGTATCAAGTTAGTCTTTTTGTCAATTTTTATGATGAAATTCAGCGACTTGTCAAACACAGAATCACCAACATTGGTGAATTTCCTTTATAAAAAATAAAAGAATGACTAAATTGACATGATTTGGATATTTTAGGGTTTAACGTGTTCAACTTGAAAAGACATGGGTTAAAATAGGATTCCTCTAAAACTGTAGGATTCAAAGTACAAAAAAAAATATTATCCAGTGAAAAAAATAATAATTAGAGAACCCTTTTGAAAAGCAAAGAAATGGGGGCCCTCAGTGGATACCTGAGCAGGGTCGACCCTGTTTAAATCTCTAGATTGTCCATCCAAACATGTATTGTGTGCTTTCATTATGCTAATCAGTGTTACATAAAAAATCATTAACATTAGAAGCACTTCTTGTTCGGTAACAAAACACAAAAGCACTTTTGGGAACATAGTGGGGAGTATTATGAAACTAATGGCATACATCACCCGCAAATCACCAAAGGTATAAAATAATAAACCTCGACCCAAATATTATAATGGAATCACGAACCGAAGTTATAGAGTTTGAACGCCACAAGAAATTCTTGATAAGTTCAAAGAAAAGTTTTATGAAGAACTCAAGAGAAAACTCTCTCAATCTGATATATTAATCAAGTAATGTGTTTTTCCCATGGAATACAACTCTCTTAAATAGGCAACCAACACAAAAGAGAACCTAGGCTAGTGGGTGGTCAAGCACACCCTACCTTAGATAGGGGGCGGTCTTTCACACCTAGGGTTGTCCTTTTCACATAAGAAGTCTTCAACTTTAGCACAACCTACTATAGATAGTGGGTGGCCTTTCACATCTAAGGGGAGGCTACAAGAACAAAAGTCCTAGATGCCTTTCAAACTTATTACAAGATCAATACTAGAAAATAAAAATACTAATTGGCATTGATGTCTTACAAAATGATATAAACTAAAATAAATAAGTAAAATTTCGTGGGTCTCATGTT